>JANZLX010000008.1:30838514-30858070 GCA_025531955.1 Erythroxylum orinocense | reverse complement strand
GCAAATACTATCATTATTAACTACAATCAAATTATTATTAATTTCTAATTCCATAATTTTATACTTAACTAATTATTTACTAAAATTCAATACCCAAATATTAAAATTGAATGACCACTTAACAAATATTAAGAATGTATCAATTAATGATTTAAGCTTTTTCAATTTTACTAATTTTAATTATCAATTTTACAATTGTACATTTAATTATTAATTTCACATTTGATTGTAAATTTTACAATTAGGTTTAAATGTTGATTTGATTTTGATTATCAAACTCAATATCAAATTCAATTGCACAAACTCAAATAGTCAAATTCAATCTCATTCATCAATAATTCAACAATTCAATAGTTATAGTTTAATACCGTAAATCACTAAATTTACTAAATCACAATCACCATTCCAAATTTAATTTCCAATCGGACCAATCACCAATCAACTTCCAAAATGCAAAATGCCAAAATTCAATTTCAATTTCAGTTTAACTTCAACAATAACAAATGACAAAAATTAAAACTTCACTTCAACAGAAATCAGCTTCAACATTCACACATTCCCATTTCTCATTCTCAGCCGAAATCAACCTCTAGGATTTTCTCCAAATCCAACACAACAACACCAATTTTTAACCCTAAATCCACCATCATCTAACAACCAACACAATCACGGAAGCAAACAATTTCAAAATGCCATGAAAAATGAAACAAAAATAAAAAAACATACACCCCAAAACAATTAGGTATTCGATAATCCAAGTTAACGTCGGGTCGTGTGGTCCGTTCGTCTGAGGCTCTGACCTGCGATGGTCGTGTGGTGCGTCGAAGGCAGAGAGACGGTAAGGAGGACGGAGGAGAAGGCGGTGAGGAGGGAGCTGAGAGCCTGAGACTGAACTGTTGAAGCCTCGAAGGGAGAAAGTAAACAAACCACCGGTCGAAGACTCGAAGGAGGAGGACTGGAGAACTGGAGGAGACGTCGATGGCGAGGAGGAAACGGTAAGGAAATGGCGAGACACCGAGAGAGAGATCGGAGAAGAGAGGAGGTGTGCGACGTGCGTCGAAGAAGAGAGAGTGAGAGACCGAAGAAGAATCCATAAGGGGGTTTTCGGTATTGGCCGGAATTGATGGTTCTAGTCAGTATCGTCCGGTAAATGCCGGTACCGACCAGTATCCAAGCCCAGTACCGACGTTCACCGATTTCGTATCGTTTTCTGGCCGGTGCGGTATGAAATTCATTTCTTTGATTAAAATGCTTTGGATTTCGTTAATTAGAAAATAGTTTCTTTTCAGCGACATAAAAGTAAATTTGCAATTCTTCTTAAACCAACAAAATATAAAAGTTAGATATGATTATTACACAAAGAAGGTTAACATGTGACAATTTGAAAATGTTAATGACTCGTTTATTTATAGAGCATTGTAATAAAACCGAGCTATACTCATAAAATATTTAAGGAAGATAAAGAAGGAAGGAAATAGGAACTGGGGAAATAAAAGTTATACAGGGATAGTAGTATTGATATCAGCTAGAAAATATTATAAAATAAGGACCCAACAATAGTTAGAGAAGCTGCATTCTTTCCTTAACAAAGATGTCGCCTGAAATCTTAACAAAATAACCTACTATTTTTATGCTATTTCTATCGTATCAATATCATATCAAATCCTTTGTGTGGATGAAAATCAATAAAATAGGGTTGAAATTGGTTTACGGTACAAAAGATCTCACCTAATTATTTGACTCTAGAATTTAAAGAAGAGGAAGAGGAAGAAGCTTGGTAGGTTTTTCGGTTCAGTCTTGATATCAAAAATCGTGTTTATAGTTAGTAATACAATTCTTGATGAGGTGGCAATAGTAAAGGCTAGGTAGGATTGGGCTAGGTTTCATGATACAATTTTCGTAAGTCTATGAGATGGTGAAGGTCTCACTTCGAGTTAGTTAGAAGGAAACTCCTTTTTTTTTGTACAAAGGAAAAACAACCCAAATCTAACTAACGCACTACCTTACAGTACAACACGCCTAGTTGGTCCCTCTGAATGAGTTCCACTAAAGATAGTGGTGGCTCCTGAAGGTAGTGAACTCCTGGTCTGACCCGGTTTGCGAGAGCGGCTAAACGTTCTGTGCACTGGTTTCTTTCGCGATGTACATGTCGCACTTGTACCTCCCAGTCCTGCTAAATGAGCTCTCAGGTACCTGCCATCAAACACTGATCATCAGTAAACTCAGCATTCGAAGAAGAAAGGATGTTGATGACTTCAAGGGAATCCTCTTCAAGAATAGCTCATCGGTATCCTAGGGCCCAGGCTAAGGAGAGGCCTGAGTGGATTCTCCATAGTTCAGCAGTCACTGGTGAACCTCGAAAAATGTGTTGGAAAAAATCCTCACACCATTGCACATTCCTATCGCTGATTAAACCCCCCAGGATGCAAAGGTCGAGCGGTGTTTAATCGCTCAGCTCGTGTTAAGTTTGACCCAGCCTTCGGACAATTTTGTCCACCCAACGAGGCTACCCATGGTGAGACCCTGCATCGGGAACACACAGTTTTTAACTACGCGGGCTCTCACAATGCCCTCAATGTACTCTGTAACGGCTCTCTGCCCATCCTCCGGCCTCCAAAGGCATCTTCAAACAGGATTTTATTACACCAATACCAAAGCATCCAGCAGGTTACTCCAAAGAACGTCGTCCATTCCCCGTGCAGGACTTGAGTAGATTTCGTATGGTTTGAACCCACGCAGTCTGTCACCTCCTAGTGAAAGAATGCTGGACCTAGCACCCTAGAGGGGACATGTCTCCAAAAAGCTTGAACCCGTGGGCAGTCCCGGAGGACATGAAGTGTAGATTCCACCTGGCCACAGACAGGACAACTGCTATCCGTTGCGATGTGGCGGACTACTCGTTGAAGGTTAGTCAGGATGGTATCAAGTTATAAAGTTTAGGTCAAGGATCTCTTTTTTTTTCAACTTGAGTTGTTGCCAACATTATTTCTTTGAGCCCATTTGGGTTAAGCATATTGAATTTAGCTTGTAATCTCTCTTTAAGCCCATTAACAAATACAATAGTCATGTAACTCACCTCTAACCTCCCAACTAATGCTGCTATCATCTCAAACTGTGCTCAATATTCTGCCATGGTCTCGATCTGACAATGTTAGGTATATGAAGGTAGGATAAAAAACACAAACTGAAAGATAAACTTTATTGCTTTCTGAAAAAACAAACATTCACAATTCTAGAACAAGTTGTTTTATTTACAAAATCATAACTAACTGAAAAACATAAAATTAGGAAAGATAGCCACTAACTCCTATTGACCAGGAAAACTAACAACAAACTTAAACTAGTAAGTTAGACCCAAAACAAACTCCTATTGACTAGGTCAACAAAGAAATTCAGCAGATATTTCTAATAATCCCTCCCTTAAACTGAAAGTTTTCAAACTTTCAATTAAGACTTATCAAGTGCACAAACGCCAAGCAGTCCCCTTAACTTCTGAAACATAGGCAACTTCAGTGGCTTAGTCATTATATCAGCTCCTTTATCTTTACTTTTGCAGTATACAAGATCAATTTTTCCATCCTTTGTGAGGTTCCTAAAAAAAATGAAACTTTACGTTTATGTGCTTGCTTCTTCCATATGGAACAACATGTTTAGATAGTTTGATGACAAAACCATTGTCACAATAAATTGCAGTAGCACCCTTTTGCTAGAAATGTAACTCTTCTAGTAGTTTTCTCAACCATAGTGCTTTGCAAGCACAAGTTGTTACAGCTACAAACTCTGCTTTAATTGTTGACAAAGTGACAATAGCTTTCTCTCTTGAAGACCATGAAATAACATCTGATCCTAGCATGAAAACATAACCTGGCGTACTCTTTCTATCATCTGAACATCTAGTATAGTCACTATCCGTAAAACCAAATGTCTAATTTTTCATTTTTCTTGTAAAACATACCATAATTTGCAGTTCCTTGCAAATAACGAAAAATTCTTTTTGCAACATAAAGATGGATCTCCATTGGACATTCCATATATCTACTAATAAGACTTACAACATGCATTATGTCAGGTCCTGTTGCAGTCACATACATTAAGCTTCCCACAATTTTCTTGTATAAAATGTTGTCTACCTTTCTTCCATTACGATCTCTCCTAAGCTTCAAACCATACTCAGTTGGTGTGCAAAAAAATTGCAATTCTTCATCTGAAATCTATCCAAATTTCGTGCACATATCTCTTCTGAGATATAAATGTACTATCAGAATTTTGCACTACTTCTATATCAAGAAAATAATGCATCAATCTAAGATCAGACATATCAAATTCAAGCATCATGAACTGCTTAAAATTTTCAAACATAGCACAATCATTTCCTGTGTAAATCAAATCATTGACATATAGGCACACAATAAGCATCTTTCCTCCTCCACCAATCTTAATAAAGAGAGTACGCTCAAATGGACATTTTTGAAATCCTTCTTTTAGAAAATAAGCTTCAATTCAACTATACCAAGCACGTGGAGCTTGTTTTAGCCCATATAATGCCTCTTTGAGTTTATAAACCTTACTTTCACTTCCAAACTTTACATAGCCAGGTTGTTGGTCAATAAATAAAAGTTCTTGAAGGTCACCAGGTGGTTGGTCAATAAATACCTATTCTTGAAGGTCACCATGCAAAAATGTTGATTTTACATCCAATTGGAAGCTTGGTCAGGAGCTTTATGTAACTAAAGCAATTACCAATCTGATTATATCATGCCTAGCAATTGGGGAAAAAACCTCCTTGTAGTTAATTATGAATTCTTGTTTATAGCCTTTAGCTACCAATCGTGCTTTATACTTATCAACTTCGCCATTCTCTTTGAGCTTTGTCTTGTATACCTACTTCACACCGATTGTTTTTTGGCCTTTTGGAAGCTCTGTCAACTCCCAATTGTTGTTTCTTTCAATAACTGAAATTTCAGCATCCATAGCCTTTCTCCATTTTGAGTCATTGACAACATCATCAAATATAACTGGATCACAATATGAAAATAAGGCAAAATGTGTAAGTGTGTGCTCAAACTGATCAATCTCAGTTACCTCATAGGCTTCCATTCATACAAGTGTTCTTCTAACACGTCGAGGTCTTTCTTCTACTCCAACTGTTGGAATACTTTGAGTGACAACTGGTTGTTGCTCACTGTTTGTAGGCTGCTGCCTTGTTTCTTTAGTTTCACCATCAAATCAACTTGTATCTGCAGTTTCAGCTTGTTTCCATCACTAGTCCAGATTTGTTCTTCATCAAAAAACACATCACAGCTAATGACAATTTTCTTAGTCATCGGATTGTACAATTTGGATGCCTTTGATTGCTCATAAATACCAAGGAAGATGCATTTTTCACCTTTGTTATCAAGTTTACTCCTCTTTTGATCTGGAATATATGTATATGTTATGCAACCAAAAATTCTAAAATGGTCAACACTTGGTTTTCGTCCACTCTAAGCTTCTTCGGGTGTCAAATTTTGAACCGCAAGTGTATTGCTTCTATTTAGTACTTGAATGTTCCAGTTGACAGCCTTAGGCTAGAAACTTTTATGAATTCCACTACCTTTAAATATAGTTCGCACCATGTTCAAGATTGTTTGATTCTTCCTCTCTGAACCGCCATTATTTTATGGTGTATACGTAGCAGTAACTTGTTTTTGAATTCCATGCTCCTCACAAAGATTTACAAATTCTTATAAGTTGTATTCTCCACCACGATCACTACGAAGAATCTTTATAGGCATGCTTGCTTCTTTTTCAACTCTTGCCTTGAAGTTTTTAAATGTTGAAAAAGTTCTAGATTTTTCTTGCAAAAAATAAACCTAAACTTTTCGATTATAATCATCAATGAACATTATAAAGTAACATTTACTACCATTTGATGTTAGATTTATAGGTCCACATAAATCAAAGTGAACAAGCTCCATCACCTTCATTGCTCTCCATAATCTTCCTTTGTGAAAATTATCTCTATGTTGTTTCCCAACTACACATTCTTCACAAATTTGAGAAGGGCATTTGATTTGTGGCAGACCAGTCACTATGTTCTTTTGTTGCAAAGTTTTCAATCCTCCAAAATTAAGATGTCCATAGTGAAAATGCCACAACCAGCCCTCATCCTTTACTCTTGTAGAGAAGCATGTGTGAGTAGTGTTGTTGAGATACAAGGGGAACATCTGGTTTGTTGTCATATTGATTTGAGTAATTAAACCCAATCTTTTGTCTTGAATACGACAAACTCCTTTTTTTTTATAGTAATCTTATATCCCTTCTCTTGGAATTGTCCAACACTAAGTAAATTAGTTTTCAATTCTGGAACAAAATAAATGTTAGAATTAATTTGAGTAGAGTTCTCCTTGGTGTGGCGCTTAACATTGCCTTTTTTCATGACAAAAACAATAAATTTGTGACCAAATGTTACAATATTACGAAATGTTTCATCTAAGCTTGAAAATACAGATTTATCTCCACACATGTGATTACTGCATCCTGTATCCAAGTAACACACATATTGGTAAACATCTTCTTTTGCATGACTAGCCATTAAGAGAGAAACTTTTTCTTCATCTTCTTTTGCATGACTAGCCATTAAGAGAGATACTTTTTCTTCTTTCTCCACAAAATTTGGTTTTGCACCTAAATCTTCCTTGAAGCGGGTCCTACATTCAGACTTGTAATGCCCATACTTATGACAACGAAAGCATTTGATATAGGACTTATCATGACCTCTTTCTTTGATACTGGAGTCAACTGCACGATCCTTATCTGCTTTAAAGTCAGCTATATGAATTTGGTCTGCTTTTTGATGATAATTCTTGTCCTTCCATGTCCCTTTTCCACGCCTAAAACCTTTTGGATTATTTACTTCCTTCAGAGCTTGCTCTTCTTTCTCCTGCTGGACAACTTTCTGCTCATGAACCAACAAAGAACTTTGTGATTCATCAAGTGCAATCACATCAATGTCTTTAGATTCTTCTATTAAACAGATAATGAAATTAAATTTGGTGTCATTAATCGAATAATTTTCTCCATAATAGTGACATCCTCCAATTTTTCACTAGATATGCATCTTGTTAGCAATTGTCATCATTCTAATGAAAAAATCTATAACAAACTCTCCTAACTTCATGTGTAAAGTCTCAAATTAAGTCTGTAGTCCCTAAAGTTGCACCCCCTTTGCCATTGCATTTCCTTGATACTTCTTCTTCAAGGAATCCTAGATCTGTTTGGAGGTATCTTTGCAAATAATTGTCTCCAGGATTGCTCGATCAATAGTTTGGAAAAGATAATTTTTGGCTTTAAGATCTTTCAGCTTCAATGCATCTAATTCCACTTTTTGCATCTCTAAAAATATTGCTCCAACTATAGGCTCTTCGATTCCATATTCAACAACATGCCAATACTCCTTGGACCTCAAGAAGTTCTCCATCAACATGCTCCAATGGTCATAATGACCATCAAATCATGGAATCACTGGCTGCATAAATGTTGTTTCAGATGCCATTTGCTACTGCAAAACAAAAGGAGGTTAAATAGAAACAGAGCTGCTACTACACTCTTTCTCACTTGTGTCTCCCCTCTGGATTTTTCACTCCCCATATCCATGCTCTGATACCACTATTAGGTATGTGAAAGTAAGATAGAAAACATAAACTGAAAGAAAAACTTTATTGCTTTCTGAAAAATAGACACTCACAATTCTACAAGAAGCTATTCTATTTATAAAATCATAACTAACTGAAAAACATAAAATTAGGACATACAACCACTAACTCCTATAGACCAGGAAAACTAACAACAAACTTAAACCAGTAAGTTAGATCCAAAACAAACTCCTATTAACTAGGTCAACAAAGAAATTCAGGAGATATTTCTAACAGGCAAATGGGGAAACTGATTGAATAATTGACCCTTTATATGGTCTTAAAAACCTCTAAAGCATCTGCAATTTCAACATCTCCCATGGCGCATTTCATGTTCATGCATAATTTGACATACACACACACACGTGAATATTGAATGATTGTAAATGTATTTATTGATATTTTTCGGGTATGAATGATTTATAAATGTGATTATATTGAGAAATTTGGTTTATATGTGTTGAAAACTGATTTGGTGATTATAATTATTGATTTGAAAATTTTAGTGAAATTTAGGAAACTTCTAAGATTTTGGGTTAGGAAAAATGCCAAGTGGCAAGTCAATTGAAGAATGGTAGTATAAGTAAGAGTCAAATGATAGTGAAAAATTTAATAGATGATTTTGGGATTTATTGGGTCATTGAAAATTAGAAGACAATTGGACTAGTTATTAAAGAGGACCAAGTGAGGCCATAGGAAGTAGACAAGTGACAAGTGTCACTTGCCAACTTATTTTTTATTATTTTACGAATATACTGGAAAGAACTAGTTTGTTTTGTTCCTACTTTCTCCTTCTGCATGACTTTCTTCACCTTCTTCATGAATTTTCTCATCAACTTTCATCAACCTTAAACCTAACTCTTTTATCTTTCACTTGCTACTCTCACCTTATTGTCTTTCTTATTTACCACAAGAAACCGAAACCTCCCAACCTCCATGATGATGTACGTAGGTTGCATGAGGAGTTAAGGCTTTTTCGTGTTTTTAAAGAACTTGAAGTTTTAGCAAGTAAGTAATATGTTAATTCTCATAAGTGGCATGAATATGAAACAAATACGGTGTTTAATTGATATTACATGATCATGAGAATAGAGGTTATTATACATGTATACCGTAGATATAAGATGAGAATATTGATATCTTGTTTGTGTGTTAAAATGATTTTTAAGCTTGAAAAATTATTGAAATATGCATAAAAAGAGTGCAGAACATTTTTTGGAGAAATGATATGTGTATGCTCTGTTTTTGCTGTTGTTTGCATGAATTTTGTTGAGTTATTTATTAATGAACTAAAATGAGTTTAGAGATAAGAAAAAGGTGTAAGATGAAATCGTGAGATAGAGAGGATTCAAAATGATAAGTTTCAGATGAAGTGAAGGTGTTGATAGAGAGGAAGAGAATGCAAAAAAATGAAAAAGTGCAGAAAACATGATGAAGATGCGTGAGTGATAGGTTCTGTTTTTAATGTTTGAACAATCATAGATTTTGAATTGTTTGTGGTCAAGTTGAGCTGAAATGAAAGTATGAATGAAGAGAAAATTGTGAGGACATAAGTTAGAAATAGTAGATTAAACAAAAGAGAGGAAGGAGAGAAGAAAACTTATCACGAACTTTTGTTGTAAATTGTAATAATTTGAGAGTTAAGAAAATTTATTGTTCTTTTTATTAGATGTTTTGATGTAATTATTATTTACTATATAATGAAAAATTGAAATTGTAACATTTTAAATATTTTGTATTGTTTTTAATTTTATATTTATATGATAATGATTGTCTTTTTTTTTCATAAAAATTGTGACTATTATTTATAGGTGAAATATCTAAAAATTATTATTATTTCATATTAATTATCATTATTATTTATTATTATAAATTTTGGAGATAGGATTAAAAATAAATATGAACTATTTTACAATTTTAAAAAAATTTTAGAGACTATTTCATAAATTTAAAAAATTAACCGAAATAATACCTGATATTGATCGATACCAACATAATACTATACCAAAATTCAATTTAATACTAAATCCAGTATAGTTTTCATAACATTGGGTAATATTCAAAATTTTGGTCTTAATTAATAAGAATAAATAAATAAATAAAATGAAAAGCCTAAATAATTTAATGCACTGTAATCTTGATTAAATCCCCACGAAGATTCCGACGCCCCATTGCAACGTCATACGTCTTTAATTTTTCCAGCCACGTCACCTATCCGTGTCTCATCCACTCAAAGACTTAATCCAACGGAGTAACGCAGTCCCAGTCATCGATCCCGAACAAACCAGACGGACCAGTAATATCCTAATGTCTTAAGATATTGCCGACCGTAGATTAGAAAGATATACAAGCTTAATCTGACGGTGCAGGAATACCCATGTCACTAATCCGCGGGAAGGCCTGTCGACCAATAAGCTTTTCGTTTACCTTCCAATATATGGACAGCTTCCAGTGCAACTTCTCATCATTAAAGCAAAGTTTCTTCTCAATTCATCACTTTCTTGTAGACACGAAACCTAAATCAGCAGATTCAATCCTTAAGACTCTTGCTATAGAATCAGATGGCGCCTAAGGCAGAGAAGAAACCAGCGGAGAAGAAGCCAGCGGAGGAGAAGAAGACGGTGGCGGAGAAAGCTCCGGCAGAGAAGAAGCCAAAGGCCGGGAAGAAACTGCCCAAGGAAGGCGGCGCTGCAGCCGGAGACAAGAGGAAGAAAAGAGCGAAGAAGAGCACAGAGACGTACAAGATTTACATTTTTAAGGTGTTGAAGCAGGTGCATCCTGACATCGGAATCTCAAGCAAGGCCATGGGGATCATGAACTCCTTTATCAACGATATCTTCGAGAAGCTAGCACAGGAATCTTCGAGACTGGCAAGGTATAACAAGAAGCCTACAATTACTTCTAGGGAGATCCAGACTGCTGTGAGATTGGTGTTGCCTGGGGAGCTTGCCAAGCACGCGGTTTCTGAAGGGACGAAGGCGGTCACCAAGTTTACTAGTTCTTAAAAATTTAGGCTTGTTCTTGCTCGTTAGGGATTTTCTGGTGTGTATGTGATTGGCCTTGTGGATTAGTTACTAATCGATGGTAAAGGTTAATTGAGTGTTTTGTAAGTGAAGATCCAGATGTTTGTAATGGCAGATTGAAACATAAGATATCTTGTTTGTTGTTTCGGAAGTGTTCATTCATGTTTATGGTATTGTCAGATACGATAACGGGTCGTGAACGATTAGGTTGACTTAGGTTTATTGGAAACGCTACAATAAAGTATGACTCTGATGGTTGGATGGTATCTTTGCTTAGACTTTTGGTGTGTGATGTCTGTGTTCGAACAAATTCATATGCGTCATATGAGGGAATCATATGCTTAGAGTGTTAAATGGTTATAAATAGTTCAGTGGCTTTATGTCCTCGTTCTTTTATGCTTGGTTAGCAATTTTTCAAATGGTTATAAATAGTTGTTCATTTGGAGTTTTTACAACAATCTGAATTTTTCTGTTCCTAACTTTCTATTATTCTCTCTCCTTACCCAACAGCTTTCCTCGACCTAGTCACTCTCTCGACTCGAGCAAACCTCAAAGGTGGAATCTTATCAAGAAGTCTTCGAGTAACTTTCCAATCAAATTGGTGGACTACCATAATCCTTTTGTCATAGGGAATTTTTTTGTAGGACTAAAGGATGACATTAAATTGGAGGTGAAGATTAAGCAGTTGTAAAGTTTGATCGATGCTATTGATACGGCTCGACTAATCGAGGAGAAGAACTCACTGCAGAAAAAGGTGCAACCACTACGTCCCATAGCTAAAGGTTCATTTTCCTCTCCTAGAATTCTGGGACCTCCACCAAGTGTATGACTTCCATAAAGTCATTGACGCAGGAAGCTAAGGATCGAAGGGACAAAGGGTTTTGTTATTACTAAGACGAAAAGTTTACTCTTAGGCATCGGAGTGAGAGGCTACAATTTTTCATGATTAAGGATTCTCAGATGTCAGACGATAGTGACAAGGAAGGGGAACCAGTTGCTCCAACCATTAAGGAGCCACCGACTGAAGTTTTATTCCATGCTATTACAGGAACCAATTTTCCCAGACCTTGTTGGTACCTTATAAACTCTGAGGGAAGGACATTATAGTTTTTTATAGACAATGGCAGTATTAGAGTTTTGAATGTCATTCCGTACCGATCGATGCCAACCGAAAATGGCACGGTATCAATGTTAATGGTATAGGTCATTGGTATCAGAGTTTTCGTACCGATTGATATTTGTATTGGTCGGTATCATAAGTTTTAGAAATTGTAGAGACTATTTAGCAAAAATAAAAAATTGTTTACCTACTCCCCTCCCCGACCCTCATTTGTTACCTTTTGAATTTTCATTTCTTACTTTCTCTCTCTTACAGACTCACACACTCTCCAATCTCCTCCATTCTCTCTCAATGTCTCACAGTCTTCATTTTCTCACTCTCGTTCTCCTCTCCATCTCTGATGGCTGCTTCTCCCTCTTCGGTAACAACAGAACCACCGCATGACTGTCATCTTCCTCCACGCCACAACCACACCATTTTCAGCCCTCCTCCACGCAAACCACGCCACCACACGAACCACTTTCAGGCTTTAGCCCTCCTCCACATGAACCACACCACCATCGAACCTTGTCCATACCATTGTCCTCTTCGAGGCCACTTGCCATTCTGCTCCATGCATTCATAATTGGCAGATTTGGAATAGATCCAGATCTAAACCTAACTCGACTAAAAAACTTGAAGCAAATACATTGTGAATTTGTTGGTATATTGTCAATTGTTTTTGTTGTTGTTGTTGTTTAATTGCATTTGTGATTGTGAATAGGTTGGAAGTCGGAACTTGTAATTAAATTATGAATTGGATTAATGATTTGTGTTGGGTTGGATACTGGATTGGAGTTGAATGCAATGATACATGGCTTTGTTTTATCTGGTTAGTGGTTTGGTTTACATGAGATTTATCTTAATTTTTTTTGCTTTTTATGAAGTTGGTGAATGAAATGAACGACATGAATGATTTAACAGTTAGAAAGTTGAAAGTTTCAACTTAAAATTGAGAATATGACAATGTGAGAATGTGACAAGTGTACAATATGACAATAGACTATTTTGCCATTTAAAAAAATAGGTAATATTTCATAAATTTAAAAATTACCCAAAACGATACCCGATGTTGATCGGTACCAAAGTTCTATACCAGAACTCAATCCGATAATAGGACAGTACAGTATTCACAACTTTGGGCAGTATTTATAACTTTGTAGATCAATATGTTGTATAAAAATTTGGTTTTTTGATCAACTGTAATACTGAATTTTATGTGATAGTTGCTAACCAAGAACGTATTAGATGTGTGGGGTTATGCCTGGATCTTACCATTCATATGCAGGAAACCTCAATTACAACTGATTATTATATATTACTTGAAGTAACATGCCTTTTGGTGTTAGGAGTGCAATGGTTGACAACTTTGGGGCCCATACAGATTTAATATCGCACTCTCATTATGACTTATTGTGAGGATAGTAAAGTCCACAAGTTGCATGGTTGACAAAGAACTCCACTTTTACAGCTACAAAACAAAAAATTAAATTCCCTTGGTGGGATTTGATTTCTCTTCGAAATTGATGCTAACTATTAAGTGAGTTTCCCTCACCAATCACCCTTAGAAATTACTCAGTTGTTGACAGAATTCTCCAAGCTCTTCTGACCTCCTTCTATATTGCCTCCTAACTGGATACATGATTATCGAATAACCCTCTAACTGAAATCTGCCTCGGTGAGTCTTTGACCTTACATTTATCCTTCTTTGACCTTACATATATCCTTACTTTCAAAAATTTGAGATTGAAAGGCTTGCTCGAGAATTGCTTATTGGTGGGCTTATTTGGCCAAGCTGGAGCCCTTTCTCCTCACCGATTTTGCTAGTTAAAAAAGCAATTAGGGAGATATACTGAAGAATACTTTATGTGCACACGAGGGATATTATGAGTTTGTAGTAATGTCATTTGACCTGACTAACGCTCTGACTACTTTCCAGAGTTTAATGAATGAAATATTCCGCCCTTATCTTTACAAGTTTATCCTTGTTTTTTTTATGACATATTAATTTGTTATTTTATTTGGGTCAACCATGTACAACATTTACGTTTAGTTTTTTTTTCTGTTTTGCTACAATATCAACTCTCTGTTAAAAAATCCAAGTGCAAATTTGGGATTCAATAGGTGGAGTACCTTGGGCATATCAATACAGGGCAAGAAGTGCAGGTGGATCCTAGTAAAATCTAAGCCATTTTGGAATGCAGCAGCCTATAACTATTCGAGGTGTTCATGGATTCCTTGGTTTAGCCAGGTATTATATAAAATTTATTCGTCATTTTGGAGGCATTGTGACTCCACTAACTCAACTTCTCAAAAAAGACCATTTCCATTAGACTGAAGCTGCCCAACAATCTTTCCAACAATTGAAACAGGTCCTCTCATCTTCTCCTGTGCTCTGCTTACCTGACTTGACACAAACATTTAAGATTGAATGTGATGCTAGTGGAGTGGGAATAGGAGCAGTCTTAACACAACGAGCTCATCTTGTTTCTTACATTAGTGAAGCTTTAAAAGGGAGTGCATTGAACCTTTCCACATATGAAAAGGAAATGGTTGCCTTGGTGAAATTAGTTTGATAATGGCTGACTTATCTTTTTGACAATCATGTCATCATTCTAAAAGAACAACAAAGCTTAAAATTCCCCCTAGAGTAGCACATTACTACCACGACTTAGGCACGTTGATTACCAAAATTGCTTGGTTATGATTATGAGATTCAATATAAATGAGGTGTTGACAATCGAGAGCTGCATATTCTCTCTCTCGCATGGTTGAAATCCATCTCTTGGCTATTTCCACTTTAACATCAGATTGGTGGACAATCCTGCAAGATGAAATGCCCACCGACCCATTTTACACCAAGTTAGCCACTTCTTCTTCTTCCACAATATATTTCATTCACATCAGGGGTTTGGTTCAAACATCAGAAGGTATTTTTAAGTACACATTCCTCTTTGATTCTCCACATTTGGTCAATTGTCACTCCTTTCTTATTGGTGGCCATTTTAGATTTCAAAAGACTCTTGGCCGCATCAAACAAACATTTATTTGGCCAAACATGTGTAAGACTATCAAGTGCCATATTTGACAATGTGATGTTTGTCAACAACACAAAGCTTATTGCCAACAATCTGCTGGTTTAGTTCAACCACTGCAATTACTAATCCGCTTATGGACTGACATCTCTATGGATTTCATAGATGCTCTGCCGATTTCCTATGGGTACTCGGTTATCATGGTCGTCATCGATCGATTATCCAAGTATGCTCACTTCATCGCACTAAAGCATTATTACGCTACCTTGACTGTCGCAAAAGCTTTTGTGGATAATATAGTCAAGTTGTATGGGTTTCCCTTTACTATTGTAAGTGATCATGACAAAGTTTTTATTAGCTCATTCTGGCAGCACTTATTTTGGTTGTAGGAAACAAAGTTGTGCATAAGTTTCGCCTATCACCTACAAATAGACGGGCGAACAAAGGTTCTTAACAGAATCTTGGAACAATACCTACGCTTCTTTGCTAGTTCTTAGCCACGGAAATGGTTTAAGTGGCTATCTTGGGCTGAATATAGTTATAACATAGTGGTACATTTAGCCACTAAGCTCACCCCCTTCGAAGTCGTATATAGCATTCTGCCATCGAGACCATTACATTAAGTTCCTAGCACATCTACTAATCAGGAGGTCAAAAATCATTTGCATTCTTAGGATGCAATTCTGAAGGAGCTTAAAACCAATTTGGTGTTGGCACATAATCAGATGAAATCCCAGGAAAATCGACACCGTCGAGAAGTTGTCTTTGAAGGAGGTGATTGTGTCGTTTTGAAATTTTAGCCATTTCGCCAAACTTCAGTGGTTTCTCACTCTTCTGTCAAGTTGGCTCCAAGATAATTTGGCCTTTATTGCATCCTAGAGCGTGTTGGAATTATAGCTTATCATCTTGCATTACCCTTTGGCTCTTTGATCCATGATGTTTTTCACATCGGTTTGTTGAAGAAACATATGGGACTTGTTGATTTCATTCCTAGCACACCTTCCATTCCTCTCTAACGCAAGTTGATTATTCTTTGGTTTCATTCTGGTATTGGACCAGCAACTTATTCAAAAGGGTAGATATTGACCCAAACTTGAACTAATTCATTGAAAGTTACGACCTTTGGAAAATGCTACTTAGGTAGATGCACGACGCTTCCTCCAAGCTTTTCTGACCTTCATCCATGAGGACAAGGATATTGTTAGGAGAGGGGAATTGTTACGAACACCTGCGTTGGCTTCCATGTGCCCCTTAGTGCGGGGTTAAGGTGGCTACGTGGGTTGTTATATTTGATGGGCCATGCATTTTGGTTTTACGTATGATTGGGTTGTTATATTTTATAAGTCTTTATGTGTTTTGTTGTCATGGTATAAAACATAAGGTAGTAGTGTTAGTGGGTGGTTATTTATATGGACGTGGGGTAGTAGTGTTAGTGGATGTTTCTTTACATTAACTATTTATAGGTTATAAGGACTATTGTTATTTGAATCTTTATGGTAGTCTGAATTTTTCCTGTTCCCAACTTCCTAGTCTTCTCTCTCCTTAACCAACTCAAATTCTTACATATCATAAAGCTCTATGCTTAAGGTATGTGAGATTAAAGTTTTTAATGGCATTTAGAATGTGAAGAAATTTGAGAACTTATGAGATATGAAGCATTATTCACTACAAGAAAAATTGGTTTTAGAGACTGAAATTACCGACGAAAAATACTGATAATCTGTCGAAAAATAAATTTGGAGACAGAAATTACCGACAAAAAGAGTCATAGAAGAAACAGTCATAAGTAAAATCCAACAATAGATATTGTAAATCCGTCATTAAATTTACTGACAGAATAACATTTTTCATAGGTAACTTTATTGACAGAATTAAAATTTTCGTTGCTAAAATTTATCGAGATTGTCGTTCAATGCTTTCTTGTATTTGGTCCTATCATTATAACTGTTTATGTTAATAAGTGATAATTTTTAACAATTAATATTAAAGAATAAATTTTACATATATAAGTTGTCTGCATCGGATGTTGACAAATGTCACATCATCATGCTTCTTAGTGTGGATGTGCAAAAAGAGCTGATGTAGTGTAGGCTTCTTGTCTATAAACTTTTCCTGCATCATAACAAAGTGTTATAAGTGAATTATAATTTACAAAAATTTCGACAGGGTTTCCGCAACGACATAGCCATTCATGACACCAAAAATTTATAATATTATCATTCTCCATAGTACATACGTATTTGTTAAATAAATTTCATACATCAAATTAAATTTAAATCAAAATTCATATATCAAAGTTCAAAAATCAGAATATAAATGTAAAGTTTATATACTTACAAGTTTCTTTACATGCTCTTGGTGGGTCATAGATCTTCCGGTGTGTATGGGTAGATTCTCTCCCTCCCGTTCTCCACGTCTGTTTGTAAAATTGCCCTTTGAAATGGAGATTGCCTCGGGTGTTGCCCAATATTGCTGTCAACGACCCCATACTTCTTCAAATATATAAGGAGGTGGCCCTCATAATGTCTACAATTGTCTGAGAAAAGAAACGTTAAATACCTTGATAGTTGACGTAGCAGGTGTGATCACTTGGAAGTAGGGCTTAATCACGTTTGCTTGTTAAATGAGACCAGGAACAAAGTGAGTCCTTTTGCATGTTTAATGTATATAAAGATACAAGATAATAAAAAAGAGCTCACGGTCATGTTAGGTGTGGGTGTCAATCATTCCTTTATTGCAGAATGGATGGAGTGCAAGTTGAGTCAAAAATCCAGAAGGACCTTTATAAGAATGAAAACGCTTATAACAAAAGCACAAGCAATGGTCAGAGTTGCATACATTATTCTATTGAGCGTAGGAAGCTAGTGTGTAACATAATGGTGATATCACTTAGATGATTTTGACTTGTTTTTAGACTTCCTTAAGTGACGAAAGTGATGTTATAACAACTTAAAGGTATTATGCTAATGAATGAGTAAAATTTATACTATATTAATTGTTATAGATACAATAGAAGAAAGATGGACAAAATAACAATGGTAACACATGTTTTTGATATTAGCATCGAGAAAAACCTTAGGAAAGGTATAATGATGTACTTATAACCATATGAGAGACTGCCAAAGATCATATGGTAGAAGTTCTTGATGTTGTTGCAAAGATATTGAGGGAATTCAAGGATGTAATGCCTAAAAAAGCTGCCAAAAACTCTTCCTCCCCATTGGGAAGTCGATCATAAGATCGAGTCAATACCAGGTGCAAATCCTCATGCTCACGCCCCTTATAAAATGTCAATATTAGAGTTAAGGACTTACCAAAGAATTGGTGAACTATTAGAAGTAAGTCGCATTCAACCTACCTAAGCCTAACATAAAGCTCCTGCATTGTTCTAAAAAATGCAATATTAAACCTTACACATATATATGGATTATTGAGCCTTGAACAAAGTATTTATTAAAAACAAATGTCTTTGTTTTTTAGTTTAAGATTTGTTGGTTAAATTATTGAGTGTTCAAGTGTTCACAAAGTTAGACTTGCAAAGTGGGTACTAGAAAATACAGATTACCAAGGGTGACAAGCAAAATACGACATATCATTTAGTTTAACAAATACCACTACAACATTTTATAACTTAATAAATGAAGTGTTCAATGATTTTTCGGATGATTTTGTAATGGTCTATTTGAATGATATTATAGTTTATAGCAATAACATAATAGAGCATATACAACACTTAAGGAAAGTGTTCAAGCTATTGCAACAAAATAAGTATATGTGAAGATGGATAATTGTGAGTTTGTCTAATCAAATATCAAGTTTTTTAGTAAGGGCTAAGTGCAAATAGATCCTTTTTAAGTACAAACAATTGTTAGATGCCAAGGTATTAAAAATAGTGCAAGAACTTCGAAACTTTCTTATATTTTTTTGGTAAAACAGAAATTTAAATTAATCAAAAGAAGTTATAAATAAGCCACGGGATTGCCCTAGAAGCAATCCCTTCCTAAAACCAAAAGAGCATCCTAGCCTAAGAACCTAAGGAACTTTACAAAAAATTGTTTCTCATGAATCGAACTAACTGCAACATCACGTCTATACATATCTACCATCCAAGATGACTTTAAAAAAAGGCTCATCTTAATCAGCAACACAAACAATTACAGATAACCAATGTAAAGATATAAATGAAAATAAACAATGCTTTCCACTTCAGAACCTAGAAATTCACACCTCTAAGTTGCATTCTTTCATTTTGCTGAAGGTGATATATCTTGTGGTGAATTACCGAGGAAACCCCTTCACCACGTCTGTATAGATGCTTTTGCGTCCCTGTCATTCCTAACCAAAGTCGTTCCTATCGTTTTATACTTAATCTTATATGTTTATATGAAACATAAATGACTCAATTTATAAGTTTACATAAACAACTAAGGGGGTGCTTTGTTAAGGGGTATGAGAATAAATCAATGGGATTTGAATGAATGGTAATGGTTGGTTGATTATTATGATTGATTGAATGGTTTTTTTCATACCTAAGTTTTAGTTAATGATCCATACCCTCCATGTATGGGAGGAATGGGATTGATTCCTCCCAACACTAATTTTTTAATTTTTAATTAAATGTAATTAAAATGTAATGAATTAAAATATAGTTAATTAAAATATAAAATATAATTAATTAATAACTTTAATTAATTAAGATAAAAGCTAATTAATTAATTAAAATAAT
>JANZLX010000008.1:30802133-30813245 GCA_025531955.1 Erythroxylum orinocense | reverse complement strand
T
The DNA here is from genome assembly GCA_025531955.1 of Erythroxylum orinocense. Classification (NCBI taxonomy): domain Eukaryota; kingdom Viridiplantae; phylum Streptophyta; class Magnoliopsida; order Malpighiales; family Erythroxylaceae; genus Erythroxylum; species Erythroxylum orinocense. Next base: position 30,813,244 of record JANZLX010000008.1, on the reverse strand, counting down.
TTGTGTAAAATTTAGACAAAGGGAGAAAAAAAGGATATATCCTTTTTTTCTCCCTTTGTCTAAATTTTACACAAATTATATGGTAGACTTGTAAAGCTTACCTTTGTAATCAAATCGACTTTCTTTTGCTTCATTCCCTTCTTTATTACCATCCTTTTTGTAAAACTTTTGTTTATTTGAATCTTTTAATATATAGATCTTTTCATAATTAGAGGTTTCGACTTTATATGGTACCTAATTTAGTTATTATCACCAATCTTTGTTGAGGATATTTTGGTTTGCTTGTAAGTGAATCAGGATCTAATGAGTGTGATTGTTATAGTGGAGAGACGTTAGGGGATCGAGAAATGAAGTAGTTACATGGTTAAGGGAATGAGAAGAGTGTTTTTTGTCTTTGCTATTGCTTATTGGTTTCTTTACTCTTACAATTTAAGTTTATGGAGGTGGTTTATTATTATGTTGCTTTAGGAAAAATTTGGATGGTTCTTCCAATCGGGGTTGTAAGAGTTACTATAAGGATTATTTGTCTTGAAATTTCCAATAACAAAGTTAGCACTTTCAATAGATTGAACATTGTTAAAGTGATTACTTGATTGACACTCACGATTCGGGTGCCCTTCCCTATAAAAATTGCAATTTGGCCTTCTTAAGTCCTCGATTTTCTTAGCCAAAGCATCCAATTTTGTAGTAATTGCTGTAGAATAATCAATTTTATGAACTCTTCTCTTTGATAGCCTTTCAGTAGGCCAATTATAGGCATTGAATGTCATCTCCTCTAATAAGGACCATGCAAATTCAAAAGTTTTGCTCATAAAAGATGTAATATCCCATGTTCGGGGCTAGACCCCAAAATCGTGAATTGTACAGTGAGAAATTAGAAGTGTATTTCATCCTCATGCGTCATAGTATATTCACACACATATGAATATTTATTTTGACTCATTAAAATAATTGTACATGCATCATTGATATTTTCCGGGTATAATTGAATTATAAATGCGATTAAAATATGAATTGTGAATTATTTGTATAGAAAAGTTATTTGGAGAGTATTATGATTTTTTCAAAACTTTCGGTGAATTTTAGAGAATTTCCAAAAATTTGGGTTAAAAAAAAGACAAATAGGAAGGTGACACATGGCCCACATGCATGGGTGTCATGTGTCATTGAAGTGTTAACCCACTTAGTTATGTGTCTTTCTCTCATTATCTCATTGCTCCACCGAAAACACCTGCATGAAAACTCCTTTTCTTGTTCTTTTCACCCATCACCGAAACTACTTATTATGCATGTTTTTGTATAATTCTCAACTGTTAGAGAACTAGCTGAAGAATATAAATATGCATTGATGTTTGGTTGCTTGAGAGGGTTAGAAAATCTGGAATTTTTTAGCTGAAATTTTTCTACATCAAGTAAGTTTTTTTGTGTGAATAACATTTGTTGGTGTTTTAATGTTTTGTACATGGGTTCATGCATGAGTGATATGGAAGAAATAAATTCAATAGTGAGTAAGCGTGAGGGATATCGATTTTGATGTTTATGTTTAAATCTTAGATTTTTTACATTGATTGTGTTGAGATGAGCTGAGATTCGATGAAAGTTTATGAAGTTAACTTCAGAAAGATGTGAAAAACAAGATATAGTTTTTGTTGAGAATTGTTACTGTTCATGAAACACAAAAATTGCAGTAGAAAGAGGAAGAAGAAGGTGATGGATTGTGTGTTTGAAGTTAGTGTTTGAAATGTAAATATGAACTAGAGTAGTTTTATTGCACAACTTGAGTCTTTTGGCTATAACTTTGTCATCCGACCTCCAAATGACTTGAAACATGAACCAATAGACGTTTTGCTTTCTCTCCATAAAAATTTAGAGCTATCTTAATTGGTTTGAAAATGATTGATAGAATGAAAGTGTGGAAGTCTGCTGGAATGTTATGAATTGGAGAATTTTCATGAACATGGTTCGGTATTCTGATTATAACTTGATATGTAGATTTTCAAATGAAATGATTCTTGATTTAAATTGAAATAGAGTCATTTGCATACAAATTCTAAGAAGAAATTGAATTTGAATTTTGTCCTTAAGGGTCTTGAAATGTAGCTTGAAAGTAAGTCTTGGCTTAAGCTATAACACTACCAGGGACATAAATCATGTCTTATGGTTATTGAATAAACTGTATTGATGTAGGCCGAATTTGACTGAGATGTCTTCACCAAAATTATATCTTATTCTCTTAGCTTTAAATTGGTATAATTTTTGTAATTTTTTGATACTGGAATTGAGAGATATGAGGTGTAAAACTTTAATGCATTAGCCAAAATTTCACAGGTACACAGTCTGAGGTATTTTAAGCATAACTTATTGAATAATGAACCAAATTGAATGATCTTGGTATCAATAGAGACTTAAGACATAGAAGAATAATTTGTTAGAAGGAAGTGTTACCATATTCCTTCATTTTCCTATGAAATTAATTGTGCAAAATGGACCCGAAAGTGTACCTTTAAACAAATATGAGTTAATTAATGGAATGTGGATCTTCGAATGATTATTGTGACAAAACAAAAGATAAGAAACCTGGAATTGCGATGAACATGCATTGTACATATTTAGTATACATGAATGTGCATTAATGAATAAAAAATTATGCAATATTGTGATATGGTATGCATTGTATGTATAGAGGAGCGTATTAAGCGGCAACACCCAGACATTGCCAAAACTTCAAGGCAATAATTGTTTGGAGCATATTGTGAGTAACCTAAGATGGTCTCACCTTCTTGATTTGTATAATACTGAACTGCATTGCTATCTTATTGAACTGTATTAAAATGTGTTGTTTGTGTACTGGATTTCGGACAGTATTTGTCCAAGACATTTTGATGCATGGAAATGATATTGGAAGTGCTGATTGAATGTGAATGTGTCTATCTAAATGATTTTTTGATTCTCAACTGAAAATTTGAATGCTGAACCTAGTCTGATGATTACTGTTATTGTGATTGATACTGTGACTGTTGAACTATCATAATACTTACAAATGAAAATGATTGAATTTGATTACTGAATTGTGGCATGCATTTCATTTCCAATGCATGTAATATAAAAGAGTTGTGACTGATGTTGCTACTGATATGAGCTTTAAGCTCCCGCATATGTGGTTCGAGCCTATGGCTCACTGTGATCAATGAGTCACAGATTGACTGATTGAGCTCGATGCTTCGGGATATTGTTAAAAGCACACAGTCACAACAAGATAAAAATGAAAGTGAGTCTTATATATATAGCATTTGCATATGATTTGAATTCATTGAATGATTTGTAAAGTTGTGCGAATGTTGTTATATGATTGAATTGTTTAACTGAGAAATAATTTATCTGTGATAGTACTTGATACTTATCAAGTGGATTTGAACTGTATGATTACATGCTACAGTTGATCTTGTTTTATGACATGAGTGAATCATTAAGGATGGTTACTCTGTTGAGTTCGCAAAACTAATCAAAATTGCACCGTTGCTTTTTAGGTTCGAGAGTGAGACGACCTAGCTTCTAAGACTCCATAGAAGCATATTTTGTGCAACTGTTACAGTCAGTTTTTGGCTCAGAGGTCGGTTAGCTAGGATTGAAGACATAGCTATTTCTTTCATGTTTATTGTATTCGGTGTGCACTAAGTTGTTTATGCCCATAGGATAATGTTGTAAAACATGGATGGTATTGTATTATATGAAACAATGTAAATTATGGATTTGATATAATGTGATAACATTTTGTGTTTTAAAAATGTGTGATTGATGGTTTAGTGTATAATGCCATGCTATGTACAGTGAAGATGAGATAGTTAACATGTCATTTTCTGTCAAGCATGTACATGTGTATCCGATGGACACACGTGCATATGTCAGTTGGGAATGGGGTGTTACAAAAGATCCACCAAAGGCTGCATCAACATGACTATTTGTATTTGCATTTAGCCTATTATAGAAAGTTTGAACTTGAAGCCAACTAGGAAGACTGTGATGTGGACATCTTTTAAGCAATTCTTTAAATCTCTCCTAAGCCTCATGCATTGGTTCTCCATCAAATTGCACAAACATATTATATCATTATGCATTTTGGTAGTCTTTAAAGGACGAAAATATTTGCCCAAGAATTTTTATACAATCCCTTCCCATGTGGTAATGGATCCTGCTGGCTGTGAAATTAACCAACTCTTAGCTTTATCTTTTAGAGAAAATGGGAACAACTGAAGTCTTATAACATTATCACTAACTCCATTATGCTTGAATGTGTCACATATTTCCAAAAAAATAGCTATATGCAAGTTTGGATTCGCGCTTGCTTCACCACCAAATTGTACTACAAGTTGAATCATTTGAATAATGGCAGGCTTTATTTTAAAATTATTGGCTTGAATTGCAGGCCTATGAATACTAGAACTTGCTCCATCAATTATAGGCACTGGATAGTCCCTCAATGCATGCTCTCTTCCTTGAACATTACCCTCATATTTAAGGTTTTGAGGACCTTGATTATCCTACTGATGTTCAGCCATATCCTCTTGATTGATAATTTCTCTTTGTGTTTTCCTTAAATTTTTAAATGTACACTCAATTTCTGGATCTAAAGAATGAACCTCTCCTCCTCCTGATTGGGTCATAACTGGTCACCAACTTGCTGTAAAAATAGAAAATATAATTAGATAAAGGAAAAAAATTCTTAATTTTTTTTTGATAAATCAGAAGGAATTTTTAAAATGAAAAAAGATATGTACAGTCTAGAGATTTCAATCCCTAAATCTCGTTACCCAAAAAGTCTTGAGGAAGCTCACCACCCAAAAATGCTTGAATTAGTAAGTGCGCTTTTAATATTGTATACAATCCCGCACAACGACACCAAAAACTTGACACGAGCTAAACTTTCACCTAGCAAGTGCATTAGAATTATAGTATAGCAGTATAGATATCGTTTCCACGAGAATTGATCACTAATACTCAAAATCACAGCTTTAACTACTATTCAAGCTGTCGATTATGAAGTTTGACTAACAATTAATAATTATCTAAAAATACTTAAAAAAACTAATTAATTCACTAAAAACATGCCAAAGTTCAGCTTTCCCTCACCCTCTCTACCATGAAAAACTCTAAATATACTTTTGTTTTTACATAAACTTGTGTAGTTTCTTCTAATAAAGTCAGCCATATTTCAGATTCTAACTAACATTTTAGACAAATTTTTGACATCAAACATCTAGTTTTTCAGGTAATTTAATCAATAAAAAACTATCTAAATGCATTAAAAATCAATGAAACTCATGTAATATTACCACCAAAATTATCTTAAAGTCAAATATTTTATGTTGTTTTAGTAATCCTAGCTATGCTTTATCAAGATCTAATAATCAATTCATCTAAGAATTTCACACATGTATTAATTAAAGGTCCATGTTTTAGGTTGCTTTACTGAATAACTTGCATAAAAATCAAAGAAGCGTTAAAAACATAATAAAGCATAGACTCATTTGTTAAAAGATAACAATTAAACAATCAAATCATAGTAGAATAAGGTTCGGTTCAGCCTTCCTTTCGCACTAAAAAGATATTAAGCTAACATATTTGTAAACAAAAACACAACTAGTAATAAATTCAGAAAAGACATGATGGAAATAATATAATGAAAAGCCCCGATGCTAGGATAATTCCCTCTTCTCAGCCTTCTCTCTTGAGTTCAGGTTGTACTGGGTGTGAAATCTGATATGTAACAACTCCTTTTATACTGAAAAATTCGTAATTTCCTTGTCCTAGTCTAATTAGGAAGGTCTTTTATTGATTTAAAAGACTTTTGTATGCCTATTTTGGAGTCGTTTTACATATAGAATTAGTATATGATCATATTTCTTCAATCATTCCTATTTTAGCTCTAAAATTTCTAAATTTCAGCAAGACATTTGCAAAATAATATGGAACTAATTAAACAAAAAATTAGAAGTCTAATTTAACAAAATATGGCGCAAAGTTATGTTAGAATAGAGAGAATATACTAAATAGGACTGCAGAATTTTTAGGCGTCAAACAATGATAAATATTTTAATTTAAATCAGTGCAAACCTATATTTTAGCAAACATTTCATGAAGTAGGATTCTAAACAATTATTTTTCTTAGCAATGACTTTGAAAAATTACCCGAGTGATGTTGAAGGGGAAAACAAAATTCACCAATGGACTAAACTAAATTGTATTTATATGATGCAATAATGTATCAAAGTATTCGGGTCGGGTCAAGTGGCAGAATGATCCGAGAGTCACAAAACCGAAAGCCTAAGGACAATCTCGTCAATTTGGAACGAGCCCTGCTTTCATTAACCTTCCGTGAAGTCCCAAAACCCTACCCTCCTGTCATTCAGCTCATCATCAAAAACAGCCGCCGTTCCTATTCTCAGGTATCTGCTCTGCGTCTCTCCGCTTTTTTTTTTTTTTTTTGTTCTTGTCGAAACAAGATCCTAATTTGTCTTAATCGGACCTCTTGTAACTTTTGCGGACGTCTGGATCTAATAATTTATTTTCTCGGCGACGTTTACTTATGAGGCAACCCCTTTACTTGTACGATAGTGTGGGTTGATTCTTAAGACTTTTCAATTCTAGCTATTAAGAGTTACGTGACATGTAATGTGTTTCTTTTGAATTGAAACGGGTCTCTGGTGTACATTGACTTCGTTTGAGATTGTTTTGCCAACTTGTATATGTATGTATGTGTGGTCGTGGTGCATCTTTTTTTGTTTTTGACCTTAGAAAATGTATTGAACTACAGGCGATAATTGATAGGATATTGTTGTGGGGTGTTTTGCTTTTTTTTAACACATGACTGAGAATGCTGACTTGATGTTTTCTGTGACATCTTTCAGTAGTTTGCATTTTGAAGAATGGTGAGGGTTAGTGTTTTGAATGATGCTCTTAAAAGCATGTATAATGCTGAGAAGAGGGGGAAGCGACAGGTCATGATCAGGCCATCCTCAAAAGTGATCATCAAGTTTCTTTTGGTCATGCAGAAGCATGGTTTGACTGCTACTTCATATGATCATAGCTGAAGTCTGTTGGAAACAATTTTGGTTGTTTGCTCACTAAATTGCTTTGCAGGTTATATTGGAGAGTTTGAGTATGTTGATGATCACAGAGCTGGAAAAATCGTTGTGGAATTGAATGGAAGGCTAAACAAGTGTGGCGTTATTAGTCCCCGCTTTGACGTTGGAGTCAAAGATATTGAAGGTTGGACTGCTAGGCTTCTGCCTTCGAGACAGGTTAGTTGTATTTCCAAATTCACTATCTGCTGCTTTTGGATCATGCTAGATAAATTGTAAGGCAGTTGGGAAATAGTCTTAGCAAAGGAATTCTCATCCATATATGGTGTGAATAAGTTGTGAACACTTGGTGATTTTAAAATGTATGACTGACATTCATGTTCTGCACTAATCTATAAATATACAGATTTTCTTTTGATTTGATGGGATCTTGGTTAGTTGAATTCTATTTGCATGCGGATCTATCTTCAAAAGCTTTCCAACTGAAATAAGTTATTACCCTTTGTATAAGTTGATCAGATGATATTGCTAGAGTTTGTATTCTTGGAAACCTATTTCAGTTTTCATGCTCATTCAATAGCAGTATGTGTTTTCAATTTTTTAAGACCCAAAGTTCACTGATTTCGTAATATCTTTGATTCGGCAACATTGTTATGTTCATTCAAAACCAATTTCTGTTTTGAATTACTAGAGGACCATCTAATATTCGCTTGAACTTGTGTAGTTTGGCTATATTGTATTGACTACGTCAGCGGGCATTATGGATCATGAAGAAGCTAGGAGAAAGAATGTTGGTGGTAAAGTGTTGGGCTTTTTCTATTGAAGAATGTCTCTGAGACCAAATTTTGTCTTACTCCTGGAAAGTTAATGCCCTGCTGAATTTGGCTGTTACGGATTATGCAATCTATTTGTTGGTACTGAGCGGTAAGGTTTTTTTTTTTTTGCGTTGGGAATGATTTAAGATTATGTACTTTTAAATTGGAGATTATAAGTTTAAAGAATTATCTATCAAAAGATTAGATCTCTTCTTTGTTTTGATATTCGTAGTTTTGCAATGTATTCTTACTAGAGATAAGGATAGAAGGGTCCAAAAATATGGTATAGGTAGAATGGAAATGCTGAAGTGGTTTATTTAATTATGTGTGAATGTAAGTAAAACTAATAGGAATAGGAATAGGAACAGAGTCTTCTTTAGGATTGATGAAAATATATACGTCATATTGAATTTAGCAAAAATTATGATTTGAATGGTTCAAAGTACATCTTCGAAAAATTTAATGGGATTAAACAATTATTTTGTAATGCCTAAATTTTTTAATTCACTAATTTCAACCTTAATTTATAAAAACTCTTAAGATATGTTTTTTAATTAACTCCAAATTCCAATAATTCTGAAAATTATCCATCTTCTTCGTTTCTCGTAACCCTTTTATAACACTCATAGTTGCATTTACACTGTATAATTGCTGTAACATTCAATCGCCTTTGCTGTGATGTGTGAAAGTTTTGAATAGGACCGGTAGGATTTGCTTCCAAAATTGAAGAAGACCATCGGAGAGTCCATAGAAGTGAATGTTATAGGAGTGGAGTCTACTAACAATTTTGTACAAGTTTTTTATTTCTTGAATGTTTATTTTAAATATTTATATAATATTAAGATTGAATTTGAATGTTCAAAAACATTAAAGTTGAAGTCTTTCAAATAAATAGCTCGCACTGTTGACCTCTTGCATTTATGTAAAAGGTTTGTACCATTTCTTCTATTGGTTTATCATATTTTCAGATACAACGTGCATTTATAGAGGAAGAACAAGAAAGAAAACATGAAAACATAAAGTGAGATGACATATGTTCATTCCGTGCTGATACAGTAATGGGACCTCCCTCCGTGGCTGTTAGGCTGGATTTGACTTGTACAAAGGAAAATGGTTAACAGATACTAGTTGAAAGAAAGGGTTTATCTTAGAAAGAATAGATTTGGTAGTGAAAGAAGATGACAAACCAATCTATTGCTCTATATATATGTAATCTGGAAAGGAAAAAGAAGGAATTACAAGTGCTTTTAATAGTATAGCTTCAGCAAGAGCTCACAAATAACTAGAACTATTAAGACATAAAGAAAAGAAAGACATGACAAAAGCTTTCCTGTTTTACAAGGAACATGTTCTTAATGAGCCATAAGCATGTCATTCTACGTGCCTGCCAAAGGATCCATAGTTGCCCAACCGATGAGTGCAAGTGTCGAAGCTCTCAACGCTCGTGAATTGTACGATGATCTGCTTCTTCTTCTTCTTCTTTTTCTTCGTCCTCATCCTCACAGTTGATCTCGCTGACGTGAGTTTTCTTTCTATATGGAGGCCATGAATGATTTCTTAAAGAGAGTGAGTGGGGAGGTTGCTGGCAGGGCTTTAAAAGCAATAAAGCTCAACTTTGTGGGAAAGGATCTTCCAAGCATATGCTTCAGCATTAACAAGATGGTCCGTTCTGTTTCTTTAACTCTTCTTTAGTTGTATTTTTATGATTAATTAATTCATGACAAAAACCAAACTATGAAATGACTCTAAATGAAAAACCAGATGCTCGCATAGCATGTAAATTAGATAGAGAAAAGATAAGACAGATAGTCCTTGTACAATCAAGTGGCTATTGTGCGCAACAACAGCTCATCTAAATCATTCATATGGTAACTTTTAACGATCACTGAGTAAGGAAAACTACCCTTACTCGACTCCACCTCTGGTCCGAGAGTTAGGGTTACAAAATTTTGGGTCTATTAAATTTGGTCAAGTCTAGCTCTATTTTTTTTAAAATTAATTGGGTCGTGTTGTAATCTTTTGGTTTGCATAATTAGTGTAAACTAAGATATTATAATAGTTAATCTAAACTATATTTAAAGATATAGAATATGGCTATGAATCTTTAGTAAGAGTTATAAATGTTTATTACATAATTTGAATTATAGGAAGATAAACCATGATATGTACGTTGACGAGGAGTTCCAACAATTATAACTCACACGTGAAGGAATTATTAAGTTTCACACTTCTAACAATTATAATAGTAACTTCAACCACTCTCTCCCAATTTTCACTACCCTATTGCATGTTTCTCGTAGTTTTTTGGATTTGTGCTGTTTTAATTGTCATGTTTCGTACGTTTTAAAGCTCACAAGATGAGGTTTGGTTCGAAGAGTCTTCTATTTGAAAGGCGGCATAACTCTCTCATCATCTTTTGCTGCTGTTCTACTTCAGGAGAAATCATTGATAGTTCTTTTATTATCTGTGAAGTGGTAGGTAAACTGGTTGAAGGAGTAGTAGGTGAATCTTTGTGAGGTCTTAAATCGATGTTTATTTTGTCGAGGGAAAGCTGTTTGAGAGCATCTGTTTTTGGATGTGTGGGTATATCAGGATTGCGTGTTGATTGATCTATATATTCTACTATCTTGAGGCTCGAATTTTCATATTTATCGATGCTCATTTGGATGAGATTATTGCCTCGCTTTATCAAACTAGAAACTTCTTTTGTTAGTCCCGGGAGATTAGTAATATCGAGAAAATCTGAAACTGTATCTTTGATTGATTTTATCTCCATATCCATCTTTTGAATTTCCTCAAGTATTTGACGTTGATGGTCTTCTATCTTTTGTGAGAAAATCTGCTAGAAGATTTTTGTCAGATTTCACAATTTCAATATCAAAACTATAATCGTAAAGTAATATTTGCCATCTAATCAATCTTTTATACTCAGGTCTACTTGGCAAATTATTATGGATAAATGCTTTTACCTGGGTATTATCTGTTCTGAGTAGAAATCTTTTTGGAAGTAAAAAGTAATAAAATTTTTTACAACTTTTTACCACGGCTAATAATTCATTTTCATTTATATGATATCTACTTTCAGTATTGGAAAAAGTTTCTGAGCAATATCTACATAAACTTTCTCCTATTTTTTCATTATTATTATCATAATCTATTTTCTTTAAAATACCACTCCAATAATTTTCTGAAGCATCAGTTTCTAGTATTAAATTAT
>JANZLX010000008.1:30784707-30802033 GCA_025531955.1 Erythroxylum orinocense | reverse complement strand
GATCTGGGGGTGGTATCCCCATACCCCCCATATCCGCCCAGTTATCCGACGGGTATTTTCATATACCCCCCATACCCGCCCCGTTACCCGACGGGTATTTTCATATAGTCCCCATATCGGGTAATTTTATCGGGTACCCATCGGGTTCGGGTACAATTGCCATCCCTACTCTCTTATCAACAAAAAGAAGTGGTTTGTGATTCAATGTTCTCGTTTTGTTTGGGATGAATCAATACTATATAAGATATGTGCTGACAATGTGATTTGCAGGTGTGTCCTAAAAAATGAAATGCTTGAAATTTTGTTGTAATGTCTTAGCTCACTTTATACAGGAGCTAACAAAATTGCAGCTTAGATATTGGAGTATGGATTCTATTGGCCAACTTGATTCAAGGATGCTCGAGATTTTGTACTAAAAAGTGATATGTGTCAAACAGTGGGAAACATATCGAAGAAGGATGAGATGCCACTTTCAAACATCATGGAGGTGAAGATATTCGATGTGTGGGGTTTGGACTTCATGGGACCATTCCCATCCTCCTTAAGTAGCACTTACATATTGGTTGGAGTTGACTATGTTTCTAGGTGGGTTGAGGCCGTAGCTACTCCAACTAATGACAACAAGGTAGTTCAAAATTTCATCAAGAAGATCTTTATGAGATTTGGGGTACCCAGAGCGATTATAAGTGATAGAGGGAGCCATTTTTGCAACAAACCGTTTGAGGCTCTTTTAAAAAGATACAATGTTCATCATAGAGTGGTGACTCCTTACCACCCCTAAACCAGTGGCCAAGTGGAGGTGTTAAACAGAGAATTGAAGAAGATTTTGGAGAAGGTAGTGAGTACCTGAAGAAAGGATTAGGCGTTGAAGCTAGATGACACCTTATGGGTTTATAGGACAACTTTCAAGACACCCATAGGAATTACTCCATATAGAGTTGTGTATGGCAAGGCGTGCCATTTACCTTTGGAGTTGGAGATCAGTTCTATTGGGCCGTTAGGAAGTTGAACATGGATTAGAAGCTAGCAGGTAAGAAGAGATTATTAGAACTTGACAAATTGAAAGAGTTGAGATTTGATGCTATGAAAATGCCAAGTTGTACAAGGAAAGGACAAAGAAGTGGCATGATGCTCACATCAAGACGAAAGAGTTCAAGAGTAGGGACTTGGTGCTTTTGTTCAATTCATGACTTCGATTATTTCTTGGAAAGCTCAAGTTAAGATGGAGTGGACCCTTTAAGGTTATTCAAGTGTTTCCTCATGGAGCTGTGGAGTTACAAAATGACAAGGGTGAAACATTCAAGGTCAATGGGCATAGATGCAAGCTATACTATGAAGGGACATACTCACAAGAAAGGGAAGTCATCTCTTTCCTTTCTTTTGCTCCTTCATGAATGCATGTGAAATGGTCAAGCTAATGAACTTAACTTAGCATGTTTACCTTTCTTTTGCTTGCTTTTGTTTACTTATGTGTTTGATTTGTTTGGTTTTGATTATGTTTGGTTTGAATTTTGTTTGAATTTTAGCTTATTTTCCTTTCAAATTTCTTGTTGGTTAGTTGATTTTGATGTGTTGGTAAGTTAATTGAATGTTGGGAATGCATGCGAAGCTTAGAAGAAGGCTACAAAGTTGGATAATCCACGATTGTGGGAATTGAGTTATTTCCCACGAATGCGGGAAGGTTTTATAGAAACCTTCTGGAGCCTTAACTCGTGTCGTGGAAATCATAGGGATTTCCACAATCGTGGGATCTTTTGATAGAAGATTTTAAAGACCCTATTTTCTTTCTTATTTCTTCACTTTTCACTTTCTCTATCTGCAGCTGACTCTCACTAAATCTAATTTAAAAAATCTTTAATCTTTCTCCCAAACCTTGGTATTTTCTCCATTTTCTTTCATCATTAATCACTTCTTTAACACTTATTTCACATTACCCATTCAAGAATACAGGTATTTGGTGAGTTTTTCTATCTTTTTCTCTAAAAAACGTGCTCACCTCTCTCTTGATTATTTTTGCAGATTTTCTTCATTCAATGGCTCCAAAGAAGCTTATAGACCGGAAACCAATCGACCAATTGTGCCTTCAAGTCTCCGGAGAAGGTAAAACTGATATGACGACCACTTTTCGTGCCGTATTCCCTATTTTTTCGGAAGAAGAAGACATGAGATTTTGGGACTTTAAAGACAGAGATTTAGTGCCTCCTAGATACTTTGATTTTGAATTGTTAGAAACTCTAGGTTTGAGGCGTAACTTTGAACGATTAGCTGTGAATATTGATTGGGTCGTCTAATTCGTTGTGATGTACTGATATACCCAATGATGACAATAAAAATTTTCACCACTGTACGCTATAATCCTAAAATGGACACATTCTGGTACAGTACGTACTGGCCAGTACGAACCAGTACTCATAATGTTGCTCTAGAGAGTCTATGCAAGTTTCTCATAACTTTCTTAGATTTGTCTAGTTGCGAGACTTTTGTTTGTATGCTTCCTTAAATTCTGTTCCCCTCTTAGAATATGAAGCTTCTTATATCTTGGTCCTTTTTAGTTCTTATTCCCTGCTCGCATTTCTTTGCTTCGGTGTCCCTTAGTTTCCCTCCTCCACCTTTCATTAGCATCATATAAAATATATTATAAAAATGCTAAATCACAAGTAACTTTGACTCTATAAACATATATAATATGAACTTGTCATCGCTTGTATTCATTATTGAATGAGGTATTAAATATAGACCTACGTGATTCTTTTAGAATAAGGGCACCTCATATAAATTTTTATAGAACTTAGTGCATTCTTTGATGTGTTGACCATGTAGATATATCAATTACCAACTGAAGGATAGTGACTGTACATCAAAAGGTGACAATTCATTAAAGAAGAAAACTTTACCAATCTAAACAATATAACTTCTAAACAACTTAACCAAAAGTACAACATAATGTTGGGAAAAATTCTACTCTAGTTAGTCTATCCATTTGCTTACCACTTCCTCATGCATTTTGATGCTTAATTGGATGAGCCACATTGGTATCATAGGTGGGTGAATTGATATCCCTTGCCGTCACATTTGATGAAATTGCCAACTAATCATGTGTCTCGTGTTAGAAAACAGAAGCAGCATATTTGGTGGAGACAGGTGAGTATAGCTTGTTTCCACCCCACACACGCAAGCAACACATGTATGAGATACCCAATCTGGCAATTGCAAATGTAAAGTAAAAGCCCTCTTTTTTAGAAAAAGGGTAAAAAGCGACTGATGCTACAGGGACGGACGGAAGGAAAGGAATAAGGGAGAAAGAGAGAGGGGGGAGTGGATAAATTAGCACAAATCACCAGACTCGGAGGCTCTGTTCGATTCCTCTTGATTTCCTAAATTAAACACAAATCATCCAAACAACATTATTCCAAAAGGGAAATCAGATTTCTCCAATGCCCTTTTGCTTCTGATTCTGTTGTTTCTTTGTGGGGAGGAGCCGGTGGTTTTCGTCTCTTTTTCTTGTTCGGTTCACTATGGCTGCTCCACCGGCGAGGGCGAGGGCTGATTACGATTACCTCATAAAACTTCTCCTCATCGGCGATAGTGGTACATTTTTATAGTTTTCGATTGTCTTTCTGCTTTTCGATTTAATCCAGTTCTATTAGATATTATCTGGCAGAAAGAAAGGTTCTACGAATTGAAGAAATATTTTGTTGTGGCTCGAATCAAGGATGGGCTATTCCTTTAGATTTCTCCGTTTTACCCAAGTCTGTTTAATTGACATCCATGCAATTGATAAAAACCTTTTTTCAATGTGAATGTTATTTGTTCTTAGGTGTGGGCAAGAGTTGCCTTCTGTTACGTTTCTCCGATGGTTCCTTTACCACCAGTTTTATCACCACTATCGGGTACCTATTCGCTTTTTACCTGCTCAAGTTTCAGGTTTCATTGATTTAATTTTGATGATTCATAGACCCTTCTAAGGCTCTTCTTCTGTTTGCAGCATTGATTTTAAGATAAGAACCATTGAACTTGATGGCAAAAGAATTAAGCTTCAAATTTGGGATACAGCTGGTCAAGAGCGGTTCCGAACTATTACAACTGGTTAGTTCTCGTGTCCTTACGCTCCTCTTACTTGATTTCATGAGCAGAGATGGTATGTCCATAGTCTGGTCTCCATATTTATTTCTACTTTTGTTTCATGTCTTGTTGCTGTGGTTGTTAAAAGCTATAGACCAAGAAACAAATTATTTAGACAACCCTTCGACAATTAAGATTACTCATGACTGAATTGAATGCCAAGACAGCATTCAGAAAGTCTGAAATGAATCCTCCTGTTTTTATATAACAAAAAGAGTTATAAAAGCTGGTTGAACACATGCCACTGACTAAAATATCTCGCTTTCACTTTAATTCCTTCAATGGGGTTATTGGTTCATTCCAATGTGTGACATGACGAAGTGAATTATCTCCCCCCATGGATTTCTGTTGTTCGTTTTGATAATGATATGGGTGGTTTTTTTCTTCATGTTTTGATTGTTGTTTATCAAATCAGTTTCACTTCACATTTCTGATTTTTGTTCCATGTAGCTTGTTTCTGTTTTGATCCTAGTAATCCATTCTTCTTATGATCACATTTACAGCTTACTATCGTGGAGCCATGGGTATTTTGCTTGTCTATGATGTTACTGATGAGTCATCTTTCAATAGTAAGTTCATACTGTTCATTCATACAGCTGTCAAATTTAGATTATTGCTATACTTCATTTTTTGGTCATTCATTTGTTCATTATTTTGCACTGGTATCAAAATCCCTCCATTTGTGTTTCCATCTTTTGGCTTCCTGCTCTTACCTTATGAATATTGCCTTTCACCATCTTCAGATATTAGGAATTGGATCCGCAACATTGAGCAGCATGCTTCTGACAATGTCAACAAGATATTGGTAGGGAACAAGGCTGACATGGATGAAAGTAAAAGGGTATGTTGCATATATTGTTGTATGTAATGCATATATTGTCACATTTACAAGAAACTTTCTCATCCCTCCATTTTCATATCTCAAATAATTCTCTGCCTCTTGTCTCAGGCAGTGCCAACGTCAAAGGGCCAAGCACTTGCTGATGAGTATGGGATCAAATTCTTTGAGACTGTGAGTAAACCTTTCCAAGTTTGAACTTGAATAGACCTCTATTGGTATTTATATCAAAGACAATGTATTGCAGAGTGCTAAAACGAACCTAAATGTGGAACAAGTTTTCTTTTCAATTGCGAGGGACATAAAGCAAAGGCTGGCAGACACCGATTCAAGGGCTGAGGTACTGAACTCTCATGCTTTGCATACTTTATGTGGGAATTTCATGAAATATATGGAAGCAAAGCAAGAGAAACCCTAGAGGAAAGCGTTTCAATTTTGGATGAGTTTGGGAGTGGGGTTGATAGTGGTTTTGGGGGCATTTGCGACAGTTATCACTTTCCCTACAACATTATTGAATTCGATTTTCTTAAGAACTTTTTGCTCCATTTTATTTGCAGCCTACTACAATTAAGATCAATCAGGCGGACCAAGCAGGTGGGGCTGCTCAAGTTGCTCAAAAGTCAGCTTGCTGCGGTTAAGAGCATCTAGCTTTATTTTCAGTTTTCTCGAGGCTCAACATTGCGTGTGTTTGTTTTGATGGCAAGAAGAAGGTACTTTGTAATTTGTCTTCTCATTCTTGTTTTAGTGTGTTAAAGGTAGTTTATCATTAAATATTGGTGGTTCATTCGTGCTGCAATAAGAAACATATTAGTTCCTGATGTTGTCAGAATCATATTGGATGTCTAAACTTCTAATTTCTGAATTGAGTGCTCAAAATTAAACATGTTCAATATGATACTTCTAACTTATATAATTTGACAGAATTATTCAAATGACAATATAACACTGCGGTTGATTACCTGAATTAACAGAACAGGTGTTACATGACTATGGTATTTCAGGAAAAGAAAACCTTTATCAATGTGACATTACAGTACCACACATCATGATAGAAAAGAACATGATTAATTCAAAACGTTGTCTTGTAAATATTTTTTAGATGTGAATAAATTAATTGGATGAAGAGAAAGTGGATGTAACAAGCAGATGTGTGATTTTTGAAGTTTCTAAAGATGAGAAAAATGAAGATGAGGAGACTTTTAAAATTGACAATGATGAGAATGATATAAAGCTCCTCACAAAGAAATTTAAGTTGTATTATCTTTTTATTTATATCAGTAAAGAATAGTGAATTACAAAGTGTTAATTTTTTTTACTTTAATGCTTAGTTTTTAAAAATTTTAATTATCTAAAATTTTAAATAATCAAATAACTCAAGTCAAAATTTTGTTTCTATTAACGTTTTGATGACGTGACTAATGGAGCATGTCAAGATTGATATTTAGAATGGTTATTTGATATCTTCTTTCATACATGATTTGTGAACATTAAATAAGTAAATACATTTCAAATATATAGCTACTACTGCATTTGTCACAAGAGGTACAAAAATTATATTGACAAAGACCTAGCCTTCCAAAGGTTAGTTTTTACATATACTATTAGCCACATTAGTAAAATGTTAATATAAATAACCTTTTAAACTAAGTTGTTGGATTTTTAAAAGTTTGGGCAATGAAATAAAAAAAATGGTACTTTTTAATTCATTATCCTTATCATTAATGCCCTTTAAAGGTCTTAGTAAAACTTTTACTTATCCTGATGGGCAAATTTCTTAGATCTTTATTAAATTTTTAGGAAGCAAAGATGAAGACTATATATGAAGTAAAAGATTTGAATACCCTACCATTTGAAGAGCTAATTAAATCATTCCTCACCTATAAAATGTGGATGAATTAATTAGATGAAGAGGAAGTGTCTCTAACAAGAAAATGTGTAACTTTTAAAGTCTCCAATATGAGAAAAATAAAGATGAGGATATCTTTTAATAAAGATGAGGATATCTTTAAAAGTGATAGTGATGAGAATGATATAAAGCTCATTACAAAGAAATTAAGAACTTCTTCAAAGAAGAAGAGGGACAAACAATTGCAGAAGAATAATGAGGAGAAAAAAATTAGGCAGTGCTTGGTTCACTTGAGGCAATGATAATAGGAATGAGAATGAATATGATAAAGAATGAGAATAGATATAACCATTACAATTATGATGGTTGATTAGGAAGAAGAAATAATTATCATTACCTTTGATAGTGGTTGGTTTGTTGAAAACCTGGAGAAATAAAAAATTATTTTATATTAAATTTTAATTATATTCTAATTAATTATGTTTAATTTATGCACCTCATTTATAATGACATAATGTTTAAAATCAAGTATATTGCGGTATTTCCATTTCAATAGCTCTTGAAGAAAAAAATGCTACTGTATTTTCTTGCATCAACATATTGTCAGCCACATAATGTCCTCAAAATACAGTTTAATTATCCAAAATATTGTATACTTTATAAACACAACCATAATGTCCACCATTCCATTGCTACAACAACATCAAGTAACATAATTGAACCTATAAATTGTATTCATTTTCTCAAAATGCGCATGAAACAAAGGTAAAGAGCATTCAATTCATTGCATCCAATCATGTCCACAAGTTAATGCAATTTACATTCTCCTTGATGATGCAAATGATGTTAAATATCACAGCATATACAATACTTCAACCAAAAGCCTTCAAAAGATGCAAAATAACCAAGTTAACACTATAAGCTTTGTTAGCATCACAACTACAAAATTCCCATCTAATACAAAATAATATGGTTAGGCAACATCGATTGCATCCTAAGTTCATAATACTTACAAAAGTATTAATATGCTCCCTCGCATGATTCATAGACTAAAAGATGGATAGAGGAACCCAAGCATAAAGGACCTTTTTAACTGACTTGGCAAAGCAAGCAAAGCTTGAACTTTAGCAGGATCATTATAGAATAATACAACAGTCTTACCAACATCTATTTGATATATGCCAATATTAAAAAGTTCACTGATGAGCTCTTGCATCTTCTCATTAGTTAGGGAATCAGATTTAGACTCCGCAATCAAATCATTTGTAACAACAACATACTGTGACATCATTTGTTTGCAAATAGACTCAAACTTAATAGTGAAGAAGTCTAATCTTGAGTTAATAGTTTCCTGAAGGGTTACTGACTTTTTTTTTTCTTGTAAAAGCTTTCCTTTCTTAGTGAGAGGTTTTTTTTTTCCGCTTTTTTGTTACATGGGTGCTTGAAGGAATAGCTGGGAATCCTTGTGTATCAGAGACATAACAAGTTCATCTTCACTGTCTGATGAAGAAAACACTGTCATATTCTTTGGGCAGTTAGCCTTAATACTTGCTTTGGCTATATCCTCAACTTGGAGCCCCGTGGCTTTATCTTTACTCCACATTGTATCCATTTTGTGCAAATATGGGAATTTAAAGTTCCACGTTCCAATTGCATTCTTGTGATTCTATAAAATAGAATTTCAGGAAACACAAGATAAAAAACTCCATAATAAGAAAACGTTATAACTATGAGAGAAGAAACTACTAAAATAAGAGCCCAATTAACTTTTAAGTTAAATGTCCTTACCAAGCACCATTCATCAAACCATTGTTTCTCACAATTGACTTTGTGCTCAACATCGTCCCATTGATAGCTACTTTGCATACACATTTCAAAAATTGGATTGTACTTGTTTCTTAACCATTTAATCTTAGAGTCAATGTGGGGATCGACTTCCTTATCGAAATTGGGAATCTTGTTCAACAACATCTTGCGCATTTCAACCATGTAATTGTTCTTAAATCCCCCATCTACTTTTCATAAAGGATCGCAAGCTAGATCCTGCAAAACGTCAATCAAAGCTTCAACCTCATCATCCTTCCAATATTTCTTGCTCTTTCCCCTCCCACAGCTAGCTATAACCATTCTTAATAAAAGTACGACAATGTAAGAGCCATCAAGGAAATAACATATAACAAAAATAACTTTGCTTAAAAATTTGAATACAATGATGTAATACAATAACTCACTTACACAGAGTCAACCCAATAAAGATGTTCACCTGGGTGCATTTCAAAAGTAATCCAATAACTCAGTTATATATTAAACATACTAAACAAACATAGATGTTTACCATTCAAGTACATTAATCAAAATCAAAACATTTCAATGTTCTAATAAGCATATGAAACAATCATATCTTAAATCACTAATCTACGTCATTGTCATTGGATCTAATTGTCCATATATTATACATGTTGGTTGCCATATTATTTCTAAATGTCAACCACTCATCAGTTGGACTAATTTGTGTAATATATTTCATTTCATCATTTTCATCACTCTTATCTTCCTCACTCTCCCCTTCATCTTCAGTGATTGACTTTTATGGATCAAAGCTTATGAACTTGCGAATCAAGTTATGTAGAAGGGAGCCAACCATTATAATTCGAACTTAGGCTTAAATTGAGAAAATTGAAGGGCATGTAAGGATCTACCATCTTCCTTTCAACAATCCAAAGCATCTCTCAATAACATTCCTTGATTTGGATTGTTTCATATTAAAGTATTCCTCTACTATCTCTGGTTGATGGCCATCAAATTCTTTGAGGTTATAGTGTTGGCCTTGATATGGAACAAGAAATCCATTTACATTGTAATATCCAAAGTCAACCTACTAATAACAACCTTTATACTTGAACAACAAGTTATGGATGAGCAACGTAACCCAAAGAGAAACCAAACTGGATATTGTAACACAAATTTACCTTGAGGGACTCGTAAACCATGAGGCTTTGAGATTGCAGCTCGAAACACACGTCCATCATGCGCAGACCATCCCAACCAGGCAATACATATATGAATTGCATGTTTAGGCAATGAACACCTAAAACATTTGTTTAAATACATCCTTTTCTTGTGCGATATCAAGGCTTATCTTCGCTAGGATGTGTAACTTTAATTATTGTCCCATTTAAGGCTCCTAGGAAACCATAAAAAAAGAAGAAGAAGATGATTTAGTACATAAAAGCTTGCATATTAATGTTATAGGTTAATTATAATTTTCAATTACCTTAAATCATTTCCATCTCTCATGTTGACATTCCTAAGTAATAGAGTCCGACTTCTTGAGCAAAATATGATGCAATCTTATAATTGCATAAAGAACTTGATGGAATTGCTGACTCACGATTTCTTTACTACGGAGAAAAAGTAGCCCAATTGTCCTACTCTTTTTATGGTGAGCTAAGATGTATATAAACATTGCTACAACCTCTTCTATGGATGTGTTCTTAGTGGGTTTTAAACCCCTTACATCTCTTACCATATCATACAATATCCTAAAGGTTGCTCTATCTATACAGAGTTCACTAATGCAGAATCATCACAATCCATGGTCAATCTAAATATCCATCTCATTCTATCAATCCTTTTTTCTTCCTTTTTTTAAATTTCATGGACCTTATCTCAAAGGTGCAAACAAATGATAACATAATGGATGGAAAATAAGAAAACCATCATATTATCTTTTGTTTGTTGAAGTATCAAAAGTTACTTTAGTTTGTGTCGTCGTTCGCTAATAGGGGGTGAGTCATTTTGATCTACATTAAAAAAAATCTAGAAAGTAAATGTCCAACATATGGAATTTCTCACAAATGTAAACTTGGATGATGCAGTGATGACTTGGGACAGAGCTAAACTGAAAATAGTTGATAGATTAAATAGCAACCAGTGTTGAGTTATTCACATTTTATGGGCATGCTTTTAAGACCAGTTAAGTACCTTCTCATTTGCACAAGTTCAAATTCCAAAAGTAGTAATTTTTCCTTCATGTACGTTAAAAAAAACAATTTACTTCCACTGTACAGTTTTGTAGCAGCAGAAAGGATTCAACTAATTATTGCTAGTTGTTATTGATGCGTGTGTAACAAGAATTGAGCGATAGACCAAAAATAACCGAAAGAATAGTCATTTCCCTAATCAGTGAATTATGAGCAAAACAATAAAATCTGTAAATCAAAGAGAAACATGTTGTAGAATCCTATGCAAACTGCACTTCAATTATTCAAGATATCGACTTTTACTACAACTGGAGCTTAGGACTGCCAAGTTCAAACAAAATTTAAAGGCAACAATTTTTACGATGATTGAAACATTATGCTTGAATCTGTGCCACTATAAACCAAATTTGGAATTGTTAGGCATTATGGTTAACCAACAATTTACTAAATATTCTACCACAATTAGATTGAAACAAAGTTACATTCAGAGACTTAGAAGCCAACCCAATTTACCCACACCAATTACATAATAATCAACCCATTCACCTAAACCTCAAAGCCATAACTTTTATGTGAAGAATTCTTGAAAAAGAAAACAAAGATTGTTGTGTACGAAACTACACTTGCATTTACAAGATAAAATGGAGGATCTCATTCTTCTCCATTTCTTCTTCGTATTCATTAGTATCAAGACAAGACTCGAACCAAAGTCTTAAGAGACGTGATGAAAGAGGAGAATAACAAACAAAAAGAAAAAGAAAACCCAAAATGCATGTCATAGATTAAACCATATTTAGTAAAATCAAACTGTAAAATCTAAAAACCATATTTAGTAAAACCAAATTGTAAAATCTAAGAAAATGAACTTTCTTTCTTCATATTATACCACAACTAGAAGCACGCGAATAGTAGAAAATGCAAACCCAAGCCTTAAAAGAACTTTAAACTTTTCGTTCTTTTCCTACTCTACTTTACTTGAACTTGAAGGGATTCTAGAGACCTGAAAACAAAGAACATCGCGACAAACGTACACAGAATTAGAATTCAATCCTTCAACCATCATTTGGTCCAACTATCCTACATACAATAACGTGCTAGTCTTGAGCCAAATCAGAATCTAGATATAATTATGGTTGTGGTTTTTTAATATAAGATAGTTAACTCTAAAGGAATTCTAGACGAACAAGTTACTAGTTTTTTCGAGGCATAGATCAAAGGAAATTGCAATGAAATACAAAGATACTAGCAAACAAGCTGATATATTAGCTGGAGAAAGTTTTTGGTCGCAGAACACGAGATATAGCGCGTCATCATATATGTGATGGAGTGGAAGACGATCAGATATTACCCTCTTGGGAAAGATTATAAAAGAATGAAAAAAAAACCTCCAGTTACCTTCAGGTGTCCTGAGGATCGATAAGAAAATTAAGATGGCAGCTGCATGGGCAAATAAAGAAACAGAGACTGATCTTAGCAGTTAACCCAAATTTAGGTTTAATGCATTAACTTTAAATGAATACCCCTTTTACATATGTTTGGGCCTCGTAATATTCTGATACACCCATATTGCGGGGATTTATACTTCCATCTCTATTAATTACTTAACATCAAATTCTTTTCAGTTACAAAATGAACATTGTGTTATTTCACAAAAAGTATTTGCCACATACAACAATCCAGAGATTCAACAAACCCATTCAAAATTGACCTCCATGACCCATTTCCTTCAATTGATCGAACAACCCAGGTTTGTTAATGATTCTTAAAAGGAAAATAGTGAGAAGAAGATAAAGGAAGCAATAGAAGAATTCCCATCTCCATCAATGTTTCATTTCAACTTGATTGGATAGAAAAACTTGAAACTATAGTAATATTTTTGTTATATCTCTAAATCAACTAAAAACAAGAACTTGGAAGATAATAAAACTTCAAAGTTTGAAAATAAAAAAGAAGACAATCGTATCATCTTCCCCATGACAAAAAAAGCCCGAAACAGGACACGCAAAAGAAGATAATCATATCATCTGCACACACACGCATCATATGAATGTATTCCAATAAGGCAGAATATAGTTAGTCGATATTGTAGAACAAATGAAACAGAAAGCTAGAGAATGAAAACAAAAAAGAAAATTTTTTGGCACAAATAATTGAGTTCTACAAGAATAAAAATTCAGAAAAAAACAATTACTTGAACATTACAAAATGGATAATTTCGATTCAGTAATGCAAAGATAATCCTTACCTTTTACAGGAATCGAGAGTTGGGATGAAGGAGGAAGTCCCTAAAGTCTAAACTTGTAAAGATTGAAGAAAACCCAAAGAACCCAAAAAGCCCCAAATAAGAAGCGATTGATTAACAAAGAAATGTACCAGAAAATAGGAGACTGTGGGAAAGGAAGAGTTTGGAGCGTGAGTTAAAAGCCTCTAACGAGAATTGCACCAAATGTACCAAGTAATGACTTCCATTCCTCTCGATTACGAGGGGTACAGAGTAATGCCCTAAAGATAGAAAAGAAATTACTATTCATTCAATCATAATTTCTTATCATGCAGGTGATTTTCATTCTTTATCGAAACCCCCCTTTTCATACCCATTAACCAAGCACCACCTTAAGATTACATGGAATGAGATTAATAGCTTAGAGGATTAGAAATTCAAAAAAATTGTAAAAAGTGTATGTTTTATATTCATTAATAATGAGGCACATTTCTCTTAAATTCTTACGATAATAATGATGATTATAATATTGATATTTCATATAATGAGTTAGATGAATGCTTAGAAGTTATGAAATTGCAAAAAAAGGAATTATCTTCTAAGCATAAAAAAACTTTAATGCTCTTAGATGAATGCATGATTGAGAATGAGATATTGAAATGTGATATGCATGACATGGTAAGATTTAAGTCTGGTTGTTTCTAATGATAATGAGCATGATTTATTACATAAAAATGAGGCATCAAATAAAGAGGAAAATGACTTAAAGTCCTTTCTTAGATTCCCTATGGATAGTAAAAATTGAATAGCATGTTTGAAGCATAAAAGAGCTTTAATGACAGGTATGAAATTGGTTTAACTTATGAAAGTGCATCATCCAATTATAAGATAATTTTTTTGGTGGGAAAAGCATTTAAATGATGAAATTATACCTAAATCATCACATAGGCATATACTAATTTTATACTTGAAAATTTTATTGCTTATACACCATCTTCTTGGTCCTGCAAAAAAAAAAAAAGCATTCATATAGAGTTCACATTCTAAACCTAAAGAGCCTATCATAAAAGGAAAATAGGTATATTTTTAATACAAAGCCACAACAAAAGATCACGTGACATTTTTTGTATTTTATATAAGGATCTTTATCATCAAAATGATATAAAATAAGCTCACAATCACTATAGGTCACTATACAAGCATTTAGTGTTGTTCACAACTTTCTTAGGCAATATTGACATTAAAAGAGCATTTTATATGCTAAACTATTTGTTAATCCTTATTATGACACAAGAAGAACTTCTTATCCATTTTATATCCAAATTAGACTCCCAATTACCATCACACTCAAAGAAGACCTATAAATGAATATATGTCACATTCTTATATGTCAAACACATAATTTATACACTTCTAAATCATGTTATATGTGATGTCACTTTTATAGTAATTATGGATGTATTAATAAAAATTTCTCTTCAAAATAATGCTTTTTAAGTAAACTAAAAAAGATATGGGTTGAAAAAGGTTTAAAAACTAACCTTAAAGACCTAATTTTGTGTGGTATCTCGTAAAAGAAAGATATATTAATATTAAACTAGTATAAAAGCTTTTTGAAAAAATTTTAAGTACTTGATAATAACTTTGCACAAACTGTTTGCCTATAAGATAGATTTTTTGAAAAAGGGGAGAGGAAAGTTAATTAACCCCTAACCAGTCAAAGTCGGAGAAAATGATAATCTTCCCAACCGAAGACTTCGTGGGTAAGAAAGGTTGAGTTATTATTGGAGGACAGACCCCAAATCAGAACGAAGACACTTTCATTCGTCGAGAGAGGGGCTTTTAGTTACGCAGTGAGAGCGTTGAGTTTGGTTTGCTTTGGTTTAGAGAAAGCGTAACTTTCCTGAAGACTCTGGAAAAGATAACCAAGAACGTAACAACGATTTATTTCGCTCAAATCAAAGAAAAATAGCTGCTGACTAGATTGATGAATTCAAAGTTGGAAGAATGGAACTCTCCAATTCCGTTTTAGTTCGCAAGTATAGAAAGACAGGTTTGGAGAGGAAAATGCAATTTCAGAGATGGTGCAGGAGAATGCCATTCTTTTTCTTTTTCATCAATTTCTCTGTCTTTTTTAATAAGAAGCTTATTTTTGTTTTTCAGAGAAATCACTGAAAAAGAAAGAGAAATCACTTATTTAAAGTCAATATATGATTTTAATGATATTAAAAATATATTGTTATTAATGAATTTACTTTTGGTAATATTAGTAGCTCTATTATAATAAAATTAAGCAATATGTGAAAAATGATTTTTAATAGAGGGAAAAAGTGAGCAAATGAGTCAATTGAATAAATTGAGCTATCAAAGGATGGATAAAATGTGAAAATTGGAGTACATATGTAGCTTAAGAGAGTTTCAAGGAAATTCAAGTGAAGAACTAAGATCAAGGAGGAATCAAGCACATCAAGCCTAAAAAAATCATTATGGTCCTTCTTCCAACCTTATATTGGACATTTCAATGAATTAGGAGCTCAATTTGCAAGATCTTTTACTTAAAATGCATAATACATAAATTCTTTCATAATCAAGATGAAATTTTTTTAGTCTTTAAATAAACACTCTTAATCTTCAAAATAAAGCTTAAGGAAGTTTTAAAATGGTTTTAAGTCATATTTTTATCAAAAATGTGTTATTTATCTTCAAAAAGACTTGGGAATTCTAGTTTTAAATGTTATTTTCTGTTAGGATTTAGTTAGCCTAAGAGTTTGGATAGGTTAGTCGAACAAAATTTTAAAAAGTTATAGAATATGCAGTATGTAACTGATTAAATCATAAATAAATGATGGGCTAACTAGTGATCAATCATCTAACTAAAGGATTTTGATTGGATGGTATGTAGTGTCTTTCTTAAGTTATTAAAGATTACTTTGTGCCTTACTAGGGGTCTAACTAGCTAAAAGTGGAGTCCGACTAGCTTATTGTGCCTAAAAACTAACTGTTATAAATATTAGTTGTCTAATAATTATTTAAGTTAGTTTTGGGTATAAGTAGACCATAAATGAGTTTCAAGAGGAACTTTTAGCATACTAGAAGGTTCTTAAGAGCCTTGAGGGGCTAGAAGTGCATTTGAGTACATATAAGCATTGCATAAACCATACTGAGTCTTTGTTCATTAACTTGAGTAAGAGAGGGATATCTAAGTTTTATGGTTGTGTAATTATTAAAATTAGTAAAATTTCTTGAGGTGTACTCTGTGAGAGGTATCCTTAACCTTGAATAAGATTTGTAAAGGATTTTTCTTCACTCATAACAAAATAAGATATTTTTAAAGTTTACTCTTTATCTGTGGTAAAAAGATATTATATGGAGGGTTTCTCTTCATCCACTGAAGGAAGAAGATAGAGAATTCTCAAGTAGAGATTTAGGAGTGGAAGTAGGCTAAGGGTTGTTTAGTCGAATCTTTATAAATCAAATTTATCTCTCTTTTTTATTTTTATTTTTATTTTTGTGTTTAATGTATGATTATTATATATATTTTTAATAATCATTCATTAATGTAGATAATTCCTTAATTAGTTTTCAATTAGGCTAATAAGTGACCACATATAATTCATCAGATCTCGTGTGCTATCTAGGGACTAACATAAGTATTATGAGTTTCTTTAATTCATCATCATAATAGTTTAGGCCATTTTTTATAGTGTCAGCACTTGATCATTCATAGTAAACAGTGACTCATTCCATTTTTCAATTGATAATTGTTAAATATTGGCAGAGAAGAATAATTTCATTCACATATATAACGTTGTCTATACTAAATATAGTAACAGATTCCTTAAGATACTTGGAAATCTGTATCTTATTTTAATCCCTAGAAATCAGGGATTTATATGATAACTATACAATCTTCTAGATAATATTTACACAATCCTACATAATCTAACACTTCCCCTCAAGCTGGTGAGTGGATATCTTCCATCCTTAGCTTGCCAATAATATCTTGAAACACTGTGCTTTTCAGTCCCTTTATTAATATGTCTGCCAACTGATCCTTGGTTGACACAAGTGGAGTGCATATTAAGCCACTGTCCAGTTTTTCCTTGATGAAGAACCTATCAACTTCAATATGTTTTGTTCGATCATGTTGTTCTGGGTTATGTGCAATGTTGATAGCTAATTTGTTATCACATTACAACCTCATGGGTGAAGTGAATCACACGTTAATAAAACAATGTGCAAACACACAAGAAGGGGGGTTGAATTGTGTTAATCTTTTTCGTTAACCCGTTTTTAATGAAAACTTCTTGTTTTGA
>JANZLX010000008.1:30765763-30784607 GCA_025531955.1 Erythroxylum orinocense | reverse complement strand
TGATAACTGATTCTTGAATCTTCAAAGAAACGGTTATTCAGTTGAGCTCTGTAACTAACTCAGACTGATACTTTCGTTTGCTTTTTGTTTCGTCTGCTTTTTATAAAGCTTCCATCTGCTTTTCTCTAAGCTTTCGTCTGTTTTTCATTCCGTCTATTTTTTTACAAAACTTCCGTTTGCTTTTCTGCGTCTACTTTTCAACTAAGCTTCCGTCTGATTTTCTGCGTCTGCTTTTTAACTAAGCTTCCGTCTGATTTTCTGCTAAATGAATTATTCTTTGTCTGCTTTTCAATTATCCTCTTTTTGTTTGTCATCAAAACTATTAAGTACGTAAAGTCATTTTTGACTTAACAATGGGTCCTTCCCATTTTATTCTCAAGTCATCAAGAATTATCTTCAACCAAAGTAATTCACATATCCCCAATGCCATAGATCTAAACTCAGACTCTCCACTTGATCTTGGCACTACATTCTGCTTCTTACTTCTCCATGTTACAAGATTACAACCTAGGAATGTGCATTAACCAAATGTTGATCTCCTATCCACCAAAGATCCTGTTTAGTCTACTTCGGTATAAGTCTCTAATGTCATACCTGTGATTGATTGTCGTTTAAATAGAATTCCTTTTCCCGTGCTGCCTTCCAAGTATTATAGTATTCTGTTTACTACCTTAAGATGTGATTATTTAAGACTGTACATAAATTGAATAACTGTGCTCACTGTAAATGCTATATCTGGTCTTGTGTGCCAGATATATCAACTTCCCAATAAGCTTCTAATATGATACTTTATCTACCATGGGATCTTCTGGAGCATCACTTAATCCATGATTGAATTCTATCAGTGTCTCCACTGGTTTACAACCCAATTTTCCTGTTTCTTTCAACAAGTCAAGTACATACTTTTGTTGAAAGATGAAAATCTCTTGCTTTGAATGAGCTACTTCAATACCTAGGAAGTACTTTAACTTTCCTAGTTCATTGATATCAAATTCCTTCAAGAGACATTGCTTCAGATTTTTAATCCCTTCTACATCATTACCCGTCACAACAATATCATCTACATAAACAAGTAATGCTGTGACTTCCCCAGAATTTGAGTGTCTAATGAACAAAAGTATGGTCTCCTTGACTCTACTTATATCCCAATGAAATCATCACCTTAGTGAACCTCCCAAACCAAGCTTGTGGGGATTGTTTGAGCCGATAAAGAGCTTTCTTCATCTTGCATACCATCCCTTCTTTAGATTCAAATCCGGGAGGAGCTTCCATGTAAATTTTCTCTTCTAGATCACCATGGAGGAAGGCATTCTTAACATCAAATTGTTGCAGATTCCACTCAAAAATAGCAGCTAATGATAACAGTATCCGCATCGTGTTCGTCTTAGCAACATGGGCAAATGTCTCAAGATAATCGATGCCATATGTTTGAGTGAACCATTTGGCCACCAATCTTGCCTTATATCTTTCCACCGATCCATCAGTCATGTATTTTACAGTGAAGACCCACCTACACCCAACTAGTTTCTTTCCTCTTGGAAATTCCACTAACTCCCATATCTTGTTATTCTCAAGGGCCTCTATTTTAGTTTTCATAGCATCCTCCCACTTTTTGTCTCATAATGCCTCAGTTAGACGTCTCGGTTTGGGAATTGTATGGAGATTGGTTAGGAAGACACTATTTTTTTTGGATAGATTCTGATAAGACATGAAAGAAAATAGTGGGTATTTTGTGTAGGTTCTTGTTCCATTCCTAAGTTCAATTGGTAGGTCCTCAGTACTTGTTTCTTTTGGTTCTTCTGCTGGTTCAACTAACTCAACCTTGGCTCACTATCTGGTGTGATATTATCATTTGGAAATTGAGCAATAGCACGAATAGGAGACTGAACTTGTGATGGTCGAGAGATTGGTACCTTCCTCCTAGAATAAACTTGCAGTGGTTGTTTGTCAACAAATGTGGCTAACTCAATTGAGGAAGAAGTAGATTTAGGCATGGTAGGAGACTGAACAAAAACTAGGATCTAGGAGAAACATGTCCTTTGCTTTATCTTCACTCAAGATCTCCCCCTGAAGATAGGTGTGTTGAAAAAAAGGTTCATTCTCAACAAAAGTAACATCAACTGAGATAAAAAAAATTTAGAAGGTGGATGAAAGCATTTATAACCCTTTTGTGTGGAGGAATATCCAATAAAAATGCATCAAAGAGCTCGTGGATCTAATTTTCTCCTATTGTGAGAATGGCTATGAACAAATGCAACACAACCAAAGATTCGAGGTATCCTATTGTTTGACACAGGAAATTTTTGTGAGAATTTCAATTAGACTTTTGAACCCAAGGACCCGTATTGGAAGTCTATTAATAAGATGGGCAACAGTTAAAACTGCTTCATCCCAGTATGGTTTTGGAACACTTTTATAAAACAACAGTGCTCTAGTGATCTCTAGAAGATGTCCATTTTTCCTCTCGGCTACCCCGTTTTGTTGTGGGGTAGTAACACATGATGACTAATGAATAATTCTTATTTTCTGAAAAAAAGAAGAAGAAAGGGTTTGATTGAAATAGTCGGTTTGATTGAAATAGTCTTTAGCATTGTCTGATCGAAATCTTTTAATTTTGACATCAAAATGAGTATTGATCATGTTGTGGAAACTACGGGAAAACAGTACTAACATCAGATTTATTTTTCAAAAGATAAAGCCATGTGACTCAGGTACAATCATCAATAAATGAAACAAACCACCTAGCACCCGAAAACATTTGGAATGGTAGAAGGTCCCCAAATATCACTATGAATGAGAGAAAAGGATCAAAGGTTTTGTTATTGCTTATTGGAAAGGAAGCACATTTGTGCTTTGCAACTTCACAATCATCACAATGAAAAATTTCAGATGTAAGACCTTTAAACAACGAAGGAAACATTAACTTCATAATTCTAAAAGATGGATGACCTAAACGACAATGATAAAGCCAAATTTTATCTTGGTTTGACAAGATAGATTCCGAAAAAAGGGATGTAGATAAGGTTTTTCCAACTTTTAGTTTACTGTGTTGTTTTTTCATCTCTCTAACTAGCACATCCAATCATCTTCTTCATGCCTAGCTCCTGAAAGACACAATGTGATGGAAAAAAAGTTATATTGCAATTTGAATATGTGGTTAATTTTTGAATGGAAATAAGGTTTGCAAATAGCTTGGGAACATGGAGGACATTTCTTAGTGTAATGTCCTTGTTTATGTATATATCCCCTTGACCAGCTACGATGGTGATAGATCCATCAGCTATTGTAATCTTTTTATGGCTATAGCTGGGGTTATAAGAGATAAAGTATTTAGATGAACAAGTCATATGATCCGTTGCTTCGGAATTAATTACCCACATAGAAGAGAAATTTCTTTTTGAGGAATTAGGATTAGAAGAAGAAGAAATACCTGAAAACACCAATGAACAAGTATCTGTTGAGGTTGGCTTCTCAAAGGACTCCATAAAAGTTTTCAGTTTCTCCATTTCTTCAGTATTGAACTCAGGAATAGGTTTTTTGGAATTTCCTTCGTTAGTTGGCAAAGTTCTCACCATATGTGCTTGACTTCGGTCGTTCCCACTTCAACTAGGCTTGCCATGAAGTTTCCAGCATTTTTCCCTAGTATGTTGATGTTTCTTGCAGTATGTACATAGTAGGGAATCTCGATTAAATGATTTGGATGAGTTCACTCTAATAATAGCTGTAGGATTGTTAGCCTCCTTCAATTACTTGGGCTTGGTAATGAGTGTAGAACCATCTCCTCCTTGTGGTTCAGGCATAACACTTTGACATCCCTCTTCCACATGTATAATAGTGATTGTCTCATTTAGAGACGGTAGGTCTTATTTTCCCAAAATCTGCACCCTTATAGCATCAAATTCCACTTTTAAATATGCCAAAAAAATCATAAATACAATTATTTTTCACAAAATGCTTCAGGATTGCTGCATCTTTAGTACATCGCATTTGGATACATTGATAATGATCCATCTCTTGCCACAAGCTCTGTAAGAGACTCGAATATTCACTGACAGTCCGAGTCTCCTGTTTAGTTGTTGAAACTTTCGTCCTAATCTCTTAAATCTGTGCAACATCATTAACTTTGGAATAAGTCTGCTGAATAGCTTCCCAAATCTCTTTGGCAATTTCGAGGAACATGCATGTGTCACTAATCTCTAACAGCATTGAGTTCCATAACTAAGACATCACCATGGAGTCTTGTTCATCCCACGCTGCAAATTTTGGATCATCCTATGAGTGCCCATTAAATGGCTCAATTTCCCTCTCCCTTTTAGGAATGTGCAAACCAATTGTGACCACTTTAAATATTTCTTCCCATTCAGTCAGTATGCAACTTGAATATTCTGCAAATCTCCAGGTATAAAAGTAGCAATATTTTCAACTGTAGGGCTGATAATTCCAGTATAACCGCTAGGTGATTTCGACATGATTAATTAGGTAGTACCAAGGAAAGAAGCAGGAAAAATTGAGTGATAAGGCTAAGACGCTGAGAGGGACAGTGGAGATGAGGCTCTCGGTTAGTATGACCAGAGAAAAAAATCAGAGTTTTAGGAAAGAGCCAACAGCTCTAATACCATGTTAAATATTGGCAGAGAAGAATAATTTCATTCTCATATATAACGTAGGTTACAGTCATATGATATAGATATGCAATTGTCTATACTAAATATAGTAATAAATTCCCTAAGATACATGGCAATCTGTATCTTATTCTAATCCCTAGAAATCAGGGATTTATATGATAACTATATAATCTTCTAGATAATATTTACATAATCTGACAATAATAAATGGCTCAATTATAATCCTTAAGTAATTATATACTCCTTTTTTTAAATACTCAAATCTTTTTTATCGTAAGACATACTTAAGAGTTTTGTTCCCTGTATGATCCTATAGATGCATAATCTTAATGAAACTATATTTTCAGTGAAAAGATTAAAATATCCATAACTATATCACGAATAAGATAATTTATTTCATATTGGCTAAGTTTTTATTTCATATTGGCTAAGTTTTCTTAAAATATAAGCAATTAATTTATCATTCAACATTGACACTTATAAACTAATTCAAGAGGCATCAAAGATAAGGAAGAGATAAAAATTGGCAATCGGACTTTCCTTCAACTTCTAAACATTCTTCTTACAAGTATCATTCTAACCAGACTTGATATTTTTGTTTGTAATAGTTGTAAAATGTGAAGTAACTTTTTTGAAACATTCTAATATATCCATCCATCCATCTATCTATCTATTTATATGTTTCAAAGAAGTTACTTATATATATATATACCTTCCTAACTCTTTTATCTTTATCACAAAGTTGAGTTTGAGCCATTTACTTAACTATATGAATCTTTTAAGTAATTATTAAAAATATTCTAAACAAATCTTTTGTAAAATTTTGATTAAAACCTTAATTAATGACCTAAATCTTTTTCTTTAGATCAACACTGATCTTATAATTAGGTATTATATGATCAATAAGATTAACTAGTTTAACCAAAATTCACAATTTCAAAATTTAACATATAATTGATGTTCACTAAGAATTTGAATGACCAAGATCAAGTATTCCATAGTCTCCTCCTTACTATTAGAATATACCAAAACATTATCAATGAAATAATAAAAATAATAAAAAAGACTTATCATGAAACTTATAAAAATTGTAGGTGTATTTGTCAAACTAAAAGATATTACCAAAATTTTATAATGTCTATGTTGAAATTTAAATAATTTCTTAGATATATCTTATTTTCATAACCTGATCCCAAATTATTTCTTAAAAATAATCGAATTTTTACATGAGAAATAGGCTACTTATTTGTATCGTGACCTTATTAAGTTACTCGTAATCAATAAATAACCTTCTTTATAAAATCTATCATTACTCTATAAGGTGAAGAAGTTGACTTGATATATGATGAACATTTTTTACTACTTAAGTTTTAATAATTACAAATTAAGGTAAGCGCCCATTCATTTGGTAGTAATACAATGGAGAATAGAGTATCTATCAAACAAGGAAGCTGTAGGAATCAACAAACTCTTTTAGACATGTAAAATAAAAAGATTGAATAAAACTAAAATTACACCTAGGTAAAGTAAGCAATCACTAAAGAGCGTAATCAAGAGAAAAAATAAAAATAAATATCATCTAGAAAGAAACTCCCCTAGTCATCATCTTAGTATTCATAATTTAATAAATTCAAAAGATTTTATAATATAGATAGGTGAAATTTCCAAAAGTATACATTTACTCTCTCTCGAATTACAAAAACTTGTTCTCGAGCTAATATATCTATTCAATTAAAACTCCCCAAGAATGCGTTAAAAATTACTGAAATGCTTGACCCTAACACCCGAAGATTTACATAAGCCCGGTACTCCATGCAACTCCTAATGTCTATGCAATGGTCTACTAATAAGGGACGAATCCTCTATCCCCTACCTTGTATTGAATCTCAGTTATTTATTTGTGTGAATCCTATATATATAGATGACTGAGATTTAATAGGACAGGGTAAGGAACAAAAGATCCTGGCGTCTACTAATATGCTCCTCTTGAATCATCTATATATAAATTATGATCTGATGTGATCATTAGCTTTAACTAAATCAATATCAAGAATATTCAAAGATATTTAAGGTAATATACGTGATCAATAGAACTTCTGCCCATTGTGTGAAGGACACTGAAAGAGAACAAGCAAAGGCTATGACCATTACATCCTGTTTACAAATGTTACTGACGACTACACTGTATAGATACCAAGTACTTATCGGAATATCTTAAGCAATCAGCAAAACCACAGTTGGTACAAGCAACCATTATCCACACATCTGCCTCATGATTAAATAATGTTATAGTCACTTCTTAACCCATCTCCAGGTCCGGCCTTCTGTCAAGTGCTTCCTGCGTCCCTTCATCCGGAAATGCATCTGGATAGACCGCCAAAATTTTTGCCTTCATATTCCTGGTGGAAAAAAAATGGAGACTGACAAAACAATGGAAGTCGAAACGGAAATAATTTGGAAAAAACTGTAGTAGTAAATCAGAACTTGGACTACATTCATAATCAACAAACATGTCATTTTACTTTCTAGGATTGATGACACCTACAATCAGGAGGCATCCTGAGAGAATACCACACAACTAATCATCTTCCTCCATCAACAAACAATTTGTTTAGGAATATTTTTGACTGCATCAGACCTTCTTTTCAGAAAATGAGAGCAATTCTAAAACTAATCCTACCAATTTTCATGTTTATGGGATTTCACTGCAGTCACTGAAATTAAGTCACAAGTTTCCCGATTAAACATATTGATAAGGTCATTGAAATGTGCAATCTAGTTCAGTCCATTCTTCACTTTCTTGCACTCATCAAGAAGTGGTGGTCCCAAAAGACTTGGTCATCAAATGCACAAAAAGTAGGAATATCGGACAAGTTCCATACTATTCTTTCCCCATTTGTATTACACATTGATATATAATTAAAAATGAAGCATTCACATGAAATGACAGGCATGGAGAACGGTTCACTTACCTTAGCTTCTGGAAGATGTAATCAAGGTCAGACTTCATAGACTTTAACAGACGAGTATTTCTGGAGAAATCAGGGGAAACCTCTCCAAAGCAATTCTCTGAATATTCATTAAAATGAGATAAGACTGCATTACTGTCCTGCAACCTTCCCAATCTACCTTGTGCACAAAAAGGGAAAAAGGACAGCATAAAAAGAAATCAGTCAAAGATCGCTATTTACCATCCATGAAAAGCAAATGTAGCAAAGAAAGACAGCAATGTGGATCGTCAGTTCAAGAGTTTTGGTTGCTGAAAATTCATATTAAAAGTAACAAGTAATGGACGGTAAGGAACTAAAAATCGCTCCTAGAGTCTAAAAATCACTCCTAGAAGAAAACATCACACCTTTTAATTGAAAACTCAAGTTTATATAAAAGGGTTCACACACACACACATACGCATATATAAAAGCTCTTGGAATCTTTATTCTACTAGTAAAGAAAGCCTAATAAAAATCTAATATAGAATTGAATCCAACATTAATAAGAATTCTTTGTTCTTATCTCATAAGCAAAACTTAATAGAAAATAAATTTTCATCCCTGATGTCCTTGTTATCACACCAACTCGTACTTTTATTCTATCAAATTAAAATTTGTGATTGAGTGAGTTACCCTCTTTTATTTCTTTTGTAAACCATTTAACTCTTTTGTATCATATAACCTTCGTGCTAATGAAACACTGCTTCTTCTCGCAACACTAATTCTTAAGAATTCCACTTATTGGTTATTTTAGTCTATTCATGTTAGTTTTGCAACCCTACTTGTTGGACTAAATTAAAATCCTAACCTATAGTTTTGACGATAACAAAACTTATTGTTATTAATGAATTTAATTTTGGTAATATTAGTAGCTTCCATTGTAACAAAATTAAACAAGATATGAAAAATAAAGTTTAATAGAAGGGTAAAATAAGCAAATGAGCTAATTAAAAAATTAAGCAAGCAAAAGATGGAGAAGATGAGTGAAGTGGAGCATAGATACAAACTAAAGGGGTTGCAAGGAAATTCAAGAGAAGAATCAAAAGAAAGTAAGAATCAAACACATCAAGATTTAACAAATGATTATAATTCTTCTTGTAACTTTCTCTTGGTCATCTTCATGTAAACAAGTCATCCATGGAATTTTTTCAATTCTTATCGCTAAGTGTCTCATAAAGTGTTTGCGGTATGAGAATTGAATTTATTTTGGTAAGAAGCATTTATGGCTTGAGGAGCATTTTTCAAGGAAATAAAATGTGTAATTGAGCGTCTGTTGCATGTTTGTATTCCCTTCCTAATAACTATAGAAATACTTGAGTCATCATATTCAAGCTTTTGGATTTTAGTACCTGATTCTGGATTAGATTATTCGGCATGAGTAAGGTATGGACTACATTCCTTCACGAGTTGACCAAGAATGGTTTGTTATTAGTAGATGTTGGTTCAAGAGAAACAAGATCTTCTAAGGTGTTAGGTAAGACAGTGCTTGGCACAACTTGGGTAACTTTTTCCATAGTTTATAGGAAAGAGAAATCAAGCAAAATATACTTATCTTATGTGAGGAAGGATGATAGCACTTATACGCCTTTTATATAAGAGAGTAGCAGACGAAGATGCGCTTTAGGGCCCCGACCAAGTTTTCGAATATGAACAAAAATGACACACCCAAACACTTTTGGAGGTAGGATGTTCTTTATGTTTAAGGTAGGAAAAAGCTATAAAGAGCTTCCAATGGTTTTTTAAACTCCAAAGGTCCAAAAGGTGATCTGTTTATTAAATGGTCCCCCATTAGTTTTAGGAACATTCACTTGATACAATAAGGTTCTAGTCACTTCAAGTAAATGTTGATTCTTACATTCAACTACCCCATTTTGTGGAGGGGTGTCAACACAGGATGAATAATGCCAACTTCCTTCTGAAAGAAT
Organism: Erythroxylum orinocense; assembly: GCA_025531955.1. Taxonomy (NCBI): domain Eukaryota; kingdom Viridiplantae; phylum Streptophyta; class Magnoliopsida; order Malpighiales; family Erythroxylaceae; genus Erythroxylum; species Erythroxylum orinocense. Next base: position 30,775,067 of record JANZLX010000008.1, on the reverse strand, counting down.
GAAGGTAAGGTTTGATTAAAGTATCCCAAGCATTATTGCTCCTTACCCCTTTTATGCTCACCCCAAACTAGTCTTTTATCATTTGGAAAAAATTAAAGAAGATTTGACTGACTTCATAATTGTTTTACATGAGAAAGATCCTGTTACCCTAGTGCAATTAACAATCAAACTAACAAATCACTTAGCCCCTCACACATCAATTATCCTTGATGGTCTCTATATATCATAATGAATTAAAATCAAAGATAATCAAGATTTATTGTCACCTAGAGGTGACAAATTTTTGAGTAAATAGGCTTAATTCCTTTTCCTTGATGATCCTCTCTATAAATAAGAATTTCTGTACAATCTATTTTTGGTCATAATCTATAGACAGCTAATTACTCTAATATAAAGCTAATGCACTAATTACTGATATTCTATTCTAGGTAAGAATATATACACAGATCTTAGGCATAATTTCTACCATAATCTTTGCACAATTCTACCATAATCTTTGCCATTAATATCCCCCCTCAAATTGATGTTGAGTGATCAACTAGCATCAATTTGTCAACAAGAAAGTGATGTCGATGTTTGAAAAGAGCTTTAATAAATATATTAGCTGTTTGGAGATCAGTAGTGATATGTGGAAGAGAGATGACAAGAGCATCATATGCGTCACGAATAGAGTAACAATCCACTTCAATGGGTTTGGTTTGCTCATGAAACACTAAGTTAATAGCAATTTGAATAGCACTAATGTTATTTGCATGGAGCGGAGTAGGCTCAATTTGAGGAAACCCAAGCTATCCTAACAATCCACGAAGCCGAACAATTTCAGAACATGCAGAGGACATAGCACGATACTTAAAACTCGGTAGAAGACCTAGACACCTGATCTTCCTTCTTGCTTTTCCAAGAAACAAGAGAGTTACCAAGAAACGTGAACCAACCAATAACAGAACATCTAGTATCAGCACAAGCAGCCCAATCAGCATCGTTGTATGCAACCAGACAAATAGGAGAGTCTGCTGAAAAGAAAAGACACCAGGCACACTTGCCTTTTAAATAGCAAATAATGCAATGAATAGCTGCCAGGTGAAGGTGCCTGCGTGCTTGCTTAAATTGACTAACTTGTTGAACAACAAATGAATATTAGGCTGAGTAATGATCAGATAGTTTAGGCTGCCCACCAGTGTCAATATAAAGACGGATTAGAAAGAAAATCACCCTCATCATAACGATATTTAACATGTACTTCTAAGGGAGTATCAACTGATCGACCATCTTGAAGACTAGCCAAAGCAATTAACTCCTGAATGTATTTATGCTGGTTTAAGAAAATGCCAGTAGAAGTGGAGCACCTCAAGACCTAAAAAATACTATAGAGGACCCAAGTCTTTCATGTGAAAAGAATTTTGAAGGTGGTCTTGAAGTTGAGAAATCAATTTAGAATCAATCCTTATAATAACAATATCATCAACATATACTAGAGGCATGACAATTCCTTTAGATATCTTGCAAAGAAACAAAGAGGAATCATACCAACTTTAGACGAATGATAAATTAATAAGTGTAGAACGAAACTTATCAAACCAAGTACATGGAGTCTGTTTCAAACCATAGAGATATTGGTTCAGTTTACAAACATCAGATGAAGGTGTAGAAAATAACCCTAATAGTAGTCATATAAATTTCTTCTTTAAGATCTCCATGTAACAAGGCATTCTTAACATCCATTTGCCTTAACGACCAACCATTAGAAGCAACAATAGCTAGAACAAGTCGCACCATTGTCATCTTTGGTACAGGTGCACATGTCTCATAGTTTACTCCATATTCCTGTCTACTGCCGAGTGCCAACAACCTTGCTTTACATCTATCAAGGGAGCCATTAGACCATAGCATAATGGAATAGACCCATTTACAACCAATGGCTTAACAACACTCGAACAGGGAACAATTTCGTAAGTAGGATTCTCCTATAGAGCCTGAAGTTCTTCCATAGTATTGACCAAACATGCATGCTTAGTTGCTTGCGAATAAGAGGTAGGAACTACAGTATTAGCTAAAGTGGCAGAGAAACCATACCTATCAGGAGGTTGACTAATATGAGAATATCTTCAAAGAACCACTAGAGTAGGCACTAGATTAGGGTTGGGAATCGGTGACAATGGGGCCTTCGTCATTGATAGACAATGTAGGATTTAAAGCACTTAATTGGATATCATCAAAGCTAGGAAGGAGAACAGTATTGGAAGGCAAAACATGATGATGAAAATAGTACTCATGCTAAAAAAAATTACATTTCTAGAAATACGCAAACAATTAGCAATATCATAACATAAAAATCTCCTGACTGGTGCTATAACCCACCCATAAAAGCACATCGAACTGACTGAGCTATAAGCTTATGACACTTATGAGGTGGCAAATAAACAAAACAAACACAGTCAAATGTGTGTAGCATGTGATAATCAGGATGCACACCAGAAGGACGATAATAAAGATGATCAAAACCCAGTTGATGAAAAGGCAGACGATTAGTTAAGTACATTGCAGTGGACAAAGCTTCAACCCATAATTTAGATGGCACTGAAGATTGTAAGAGCGATGTTCTTCTATTGAGCAGTATAAGGACATGATTACTGAGATATAATGCCTTTATGTTGCAAGAAGGCTTGAAAATAATGTGACACATATATGCCGCCATTATCATACTACAAAATCTTAATATAGGCAGAAAATTGTCTCAATGTAAGCCACACAAGTTTGAAAAACAGTAAACACATTATCTTTGGTGCAAAAAAAAAAAAATCCATGTGAAACGACTATAATCATCAATGAATGTCACAAAATATTTATACTGTGCACGTGAAATGACAGGAATAATGCCCCAAACATCACCTTGTATAATGTCACGAACTTGGACTTTTGTCAATGAATAGTGCAACACTTGATGGTTATTCTACTCAACCAAGTCAATCATTCTCAAAAATGCTAGGTACAAGAATAGCATAATTGGAAAATAACTCAAGAGATTAAAAGAGAGCTTGGAGAATGCTTACAAAGAAAGCGTCTTCTTGAAATGTAGGATGTAAGATGCTTACAAATGAAGTCTCTAAAGCTATTTATAGCCTTTCATCCCCTAAATGAATGGCTATGATTTATTTGATTTAATGACCTACATTGATTCTCTCAAATATTCTATACTATTCTACATACATTAGGTACATCATGTACTTCGTTACAAGATTGTACATTCTTCCATATTGTTACACAATATTTCACAATGTTCCATAAGCTTAAATAAGATTCCACCACATTCTAGAAGCTTCCAAGGTCTTCCATAAGACTCTACAAGATTATAGAAGTTTCTAGAATCTTCTTTCCTCTTCTAGAATTTTGAGGAGAATTCTAGAAGACATTGTGGCCTAATCTCTTCATGTGGGCTTTGAAACATGCAGAACGTGACATTTCCCCCCCACTCAATCTGGTGTCATCCTCAGCATGTCCTTGTAAGTCTTGACCTTATCTTTGTGGTTTCACAGTTTGAGCTCATGCTCCCCACTTGCTTTGCCATTAGCTTTCATTTAACAAAGTAATCAGCATAACTTGGATAGGTACCTCTTATTGGTATAACACAATGCGTGGATATCTCTTCAACTTCATTTTTGAGCATCACAATGATGGCAGTAGGGGCTCTCTTTGATTCACCCTTGCTAGGCTCGTCTTTATCTTCATAGTATGGTTTAAGAAGGCTCACGTGAAATACAAGGTGCATCCCTAAATGAGAGGGCAATGTTAAATGGTAGGCAAGTTTACCAAATTCCTTTTTTATAGGAAAGGTCCCTCGTAGCACCTCACTAGCCCTTTATACACCTTAAAAAATCAACTTTGGTGAGGGAGAAATTTCACCAAAACCAAGTCTCCTTAATCAAACTCTACATGTCTCCACTTAGCATCAACCCACTTCTTCATGCTCTTCGCAGCCTTTTCTAAGTATGCTCGTGTCATATCGGTCTTCTCGTGCCAATTTTTTGCAAATTTGAATGCAACATGACTTGGACCATTATATGTGACGGCAAGAGTGTGTGTGGTCATTAGTTGTTGGACAATTGCAATTTCACATGGGCCAGCTCTTGTCGACTCTCTCTTTTGCAAATTTTATGAAAATTAGGTAACATCGGGCAACTTTGCCCAATCACTTTGATCGATACTCACATAGTGCCTCAAGTACAACTCCAATAGTGCATTTGGGAGGTGAACATTGGTGGAGAAGTTAAGTTTGGACCCCATTAACTTGAATAGCTCCATCCACTCTTTGTGAAGCAAGCATCTCAGTCACTCACAATTGTCTTTGGAATACCCTAATACTTCACTACATACTTGAACAATAAGAGCTCAACATCCTCGAATGTGAATTTCACTGACATAGGGATGAAAATACCATATTTGCTAAACCAGCCTACCACTACCATGATGTTACCACATCCTTTAGACTTTGGTAGACATGTAATGAAATTCATAAAGATACTCTTCCATGGCTTATTTGGAATATGTAATGGCTCTAATAAAGCCGTTGATTGGCATTGATCCGTCTTGTCTTGTTGGCATACAAGACATGTCTTTAAATACAGCATGTCATCGCGCATTTAGGGTCAATAGTATGGGCACCCCATCAAAGCCAATGTGTGAGTTACTCTAGGATATCCTGGCCACTTAGAGTCATAACACTTCTTAATGATTTCCTTTCGCAACCCTTACCATTTGGGCACATAAAATCTATCATATCTAATGATAAACCTACCCTCTTGAAACCAAAATTGTCGTGCCTCCCCATGCCTAGCTAACTCCACTAAGCTGTTAGCTTGACAGTCTTGCTAAAGTCCCTCCTTTATCCGATCAACTAGAGGAAAACTTAGACTTGTGATAAAAGGCTAGCTCTCCTTTTATACTAAGGGCATCGACAACCAAGTTAGCCTTTTTGGATTTGTACCCTATCGAAAGAACTCCACCAAGAATGCTTGCCATCTAACTTGTTTTAGTGTCAGCTTCTTTTGTGTGAGGAAATAGTTAGTAGCAAAATTATCCGTCTTCAACATGAACTTAGACCCTAACAAGTAATCTCTCCAATTTCGCAAACAATGCACCATTGCATTCATCTCCTTCTTTTGGAAGGTTTAATGACGCTCGACATGATTTAGCTTACAACTCTTGTAAGCAATTAGAAGTTCATCCTGCATCAAAACACCACCAAGTGCAAAATTGTAGGCATCGATATGTATCTCATATGGCTTAGTGAAATCAGGAAGGGTCAGCACAAGTTCCTCCGTCACCTTTTTCTTTAGAGCCTCAAATGCCTTCTCGCACCTTCCATCCCAACTATATACTTTTTTGTTGTCCCAAAAGGTAGAATCAGCCACCCCAGCTGCCCCCACACCCGGGCCCGACCAGATGGTGAGAGAGTAAACCACGGTTTGATCCCGATCGACCCCCTAGCAAAGCGGTCCATGCGCTCCCGTTACCGGGAATTGAACCTTGGTCCTTGTCCCAACTAACCCTGCTAGATTGCCAACCGAGCTACCCATGCGGGCAACTATATACTTTTTCAATAGACCGATAAGTGGAGAAGGAAGGGATGAATAACCTTTGATGAACTTTTGATAACAATTGAAGAGACCAAAAAAGGAACACGATTCAAATACCTTTTTTGTGGTTCTCAATCATATATAACTTGCACCTTGGACTTGTCCATTCGTAGCTTGACCCCTCCAATAATGTGCTCCAAAAACATGACTTTGTATTGTGCAAAAGCACATTTCTCCTTCTTCATGTACAACTCATTTTCTCTTAAAACTTAGAAAACTTATCGTAAGTACATAACATGCTCTTCTAATTTTGTATTGTGCAAAAGTAAAAAGGGGAGAGGGGGGGAGATAGCCACCAAAGTAAAGAAAGTCTTCGTAAATTTGGTAAGTCCGAATTTAAGAACTCCAAAGATGATAAAAATAAGTCTACTCTCAAATGTTTCTTTTGTGAGGGACCACATAAGGCAAGAGATTGCCCGAAAAAAACAAAGTTCTCCGCCGATAAAAGGGAGGTATAAGAGAAACAAAGAGAGGACGCAAAGACGGGTTCTTTAAATATCCTTAGCGCCATTAAAGCAAAGGTTTAAGTGCTTAAAATAGACAAGAAGGGACATTTATATGCCGAGGTGAAGGTTGGAGACCAAATAACAAAAGTCTATTGGTAGATACCATAGCTTCCAGCAACTTCATACAAGTAGAAGAAACAAATCGGTTAAACATCAACTATAGCAAGAAGTAAGGGTGGCTCAAAGCCATAAATTCAGAGCCAAAAGCTACTTTTGGAGTTTCTAAGAATGTCAAAGTATGTCTTGGAGAATGGTGTGGTTTAATAGATTTCTCTATAGTTCCTATGGATGATTATCCTATAGTGCTTGGTATGAAATTCATGGACCGCATTAAGGTTGGACCTATTCCTTTTTCCAATCCATATGTACTTTGGAGGAAGGAAATACATGTACAATACCTTTATTGTGTGAAAGTAGTTTATCCACCAAGCAACTATCCGCCATGCAATTCTCTAAAGGTGTAAAGAAGAAGCAACCCACAAATTTGGTGGCGTTAAAGAAAGAAGGATGGGAATCTTTAGAACTATTAATAGAAGAAGAGATTCCAGAGGAGGTCAATATCTTATGGTTTTTGGTTTCAAGTAGAAAGAGTTCTTTTTTTAGGAACCACCCTTGGCAATGAAGGCCAAATAATTATCAAGAAAAAGAATAAGCATCCAGGAGCTAAAAACCCTAAAGCTCTGATACCATGAAAAAAGGAATAATATTCTCTCATTTTTATACAGCTAATACAACCAAATACATATACATGTTCTACACTTTAGTTAGAGATTTAACTCTATCAAAATTGCTAAATTTAAGGATAGAGTGATATGAAATATTCCTTATTTATAACCAAGATACAATTTTTGCTTAATTATAGCCTTGATTTTCATCAACCTACACTTGAAATCACATATTAGAAAACCATTTAAGTGAAAGAGAGAAAAGTGAGCATTTTGTGTATCAATATAAATTGTTTCATATGCAGCATGATGAATCAATATCTAACATAAATGCGAATCAATATCTAACATAAATGCGAACTTCATTAAAATTATTAATTCTCTTCAAGGTCTTAATAAGACTTGCAAAATCTTGAATAGGTCAAAAAATTACCTGAGTCTCTTTACAAATGACTCAAGGGTACATGGATGAAACTGCTAGTTCGATGAGTGAGAACTATGAAATAGGGTGGCAATGTGCTTCATGGTCATTAACAGTGAGGTACCCTCTTGCTCAAATTCTTGTCATAGTCATCCCAAAAGAACATGTAACATCATTCTCATTCATGACTCTTTATCATCAAAATGACATGAAACAAGCTCACAATCATTATAGGTCTCATTATAAGCATGAAGGCATGATACATGCTCCAATTCAATATAGGCCATATTTATACAAATAATAGTGGCATTTGCAATTTCATACGATTGATTTTTTTATCAAACAACAAGAACAACTCATAAACCCTCACATATCCAAAAGAAAGCATTATATCACCCACAACAGTCATCGAGACCTAAAAATGCATATAATTCATAATCTTATAAGTCTTTTTCACATGGCACAAACACTCTCAATTTTCATCATGTGAACTATCATTTTGGTGTTGAATATGGATATGTACATTTTGAAACAATATTTATTGAGTAGATCCAAAAAGAATATGGGAAAAAGTTTAAGTACTACACTCTAATGACTTGATTTATAATTTAACTCCAAAAGAATATGAGGATTTAACTCCAAATGAATATAAGGATTTAACTCGATTTCTTCCTAACAAAATCATATTCTTCCTTCAATTTCAAAATTTAGTGTGATATTAAAGAAGATTTGTGCACATTTCTAATATCCATATAATACATATGTATGTATAAAAAAGTCAATTTGAAATTTTCTTATAAATGAAAAATGGGCCTAAACAATAGTCTATTCCAAACCTATAGAAATGATAATATTTCAATAAATCAAAACGAGTGTAAACCGAATAAAAAACCTAGTTAACCATTAAAATATAAAAGTTTATTCAAGGTTCAGGCTCATAAACACGTTTTATTTTGCATGGGATATCGTAACTGGATGGAAAGTTCCACGCTCCATCATACTCAAAATGAAAGGGTTTGGACTTTCTGACGGTTTACATTTGATTCAATTAATGTTTTGTTTTATTATTCAATTATTTCCTTCCTATAACACTTCAATGCAACTCAATGGGTTTCCCTAGACCGTGAAGTTTTCACTATTACCTTTCCATGAATTAAACAATAGTAATAAAAATCCATGCAATTAGTTGTTAGGAGAGAGAAAATTTTAAACTTTAGGAGCAGAGAAAGCATTTATGATATGCTATAATTGCTTGAGAGTCTTCAAATTGGGGTCTTTGAGACGGGTTTGAACTCTTGAGACACCTCTTTCGAAGCATTTCTAGTGGCTTTCTTCTCTGATTGGTCCATCCCTAAGCACTTGATCAAAGGAGACAAACACACAAGAAATTTGAAGGAAATCTACATTCGGGCTTCTATCTAATTGGGCATTGAATAATTTTTTTTATTGAAGATGATAAGCTCAACAAATAACAACATCTATAGAAATGCCTTAAGACTTGGACTTTGTTTAAATTTTAAAAACTTCCTTGAATGCCTATAAACATTTTTATTACAACTTCCTTAAAATAACAAGAGAGACCACGACAATTATTTTTTAAATAGATATTAGGTAAACCCTCCTCAAATATATAGAATATAATTCCTTAAAAAATTATACAATTTTGTTAAAGAAAATACCCTCGAATCAAATATCGGTTGAATTTAATAGCCCGAAAAATAGTAACGAAAATAAATATAGGCAAAACAAAATGGGACAGAATACAAAGATTTACGTGGTTCGGTCAATGTGACCTACATCCACAGTCGGAGGGTGAGCAATTTTACTAATATGTGGAAATTTACAAAATGTACAAAAAGGCTTAATAAATTTCTCTAAAAGAGAAATGAAAGAAGAAAGAAGGAATGCTAGTTTTGTGTTTTCGGTGCACTGTTTGAAGCCTCAGCGTTTCCTCTATTTATAGCAACATTTTAGAGCATCCGTCCAAGCTCAATTCTGTCAAATTTTCAAACTCTCCGAGATCTTCGCACAGGAAAAATCCATGCTAAAGCATGCTTGAAGACTTTTGGCCAAGCATGG
>JANZLX010000008.1:30730201-30750894 GCA_025531955.1 Erythroxylum orinocense | reverse complement strand
TCTTCATTAATCCGCTAACTCCTTCTTCTGAATTCTTCATTGTTTTTGCTTCGTCTGTTTTCTGTAAGTTACTACTTCCAGACATTCATTCAGCTGCTTTTCATTTTTATGTTTCTCTTTGTTTATCATCAAAATTTAATCAATACGTAAAATCAGTTTTGACTTAACAAACATTAAATGAATCCAAGAGTGTCATGACACATGTCATAACACTTGGCATTTTATAAGAGAAAGACAAGAATCCATTTAATGAATTTGTCATAAAAGAACCCTAGTCAAAATTCATCCAATTCCAATAGCTCCAATTAAAATACCAAAATCATTTACCTCAATATACAGTGCCATAGGACAGAAATTTTCAGTACCGAAAACCAATCAGTTCGCCACTTGGTGATTTTTTCGGTCCGAAAAATTTCCTCGAAAAATTCCAGAAAAATTTCTAAAATTTTCCTAAAATGTAAAACATACAAAAATCACTCCGATTAAATTTTTAAGCACAAATACCACATTTTCCACAACCAACTCACATTTAGGCACATATGCCGGGAAATGTCATGAATGGATGTACCGTGATTTTCATGTGCAACATTTCACTATTCACAAGTAAAAGTATGCATAGATATGTAAAATCAATCCTAACCACTCTCATCCCTTTCTAAATTATTATTCCACCCTTCCCATCGGGGGTGGGATGTTACAATAACGAAGAATCTTGATTGATGTAATTAATTTGTTAATTTTCTTCCTATAGTTACTACCTATTTATATTAAGAGTGATGAAATTGATTTACTTGAGAACAAAAAAAATGATTAAGTATGGTGAAATTTTATAAGTGCTAATTATATTATATTTTTCGTATGATTTTAGGAGTATTTGGCTTATATTTAGATTATTTCTATAAGATTGGGTACTTAATATGGCTTATATTTTATTTGTAGACCTTGTTTTAGCTCTTCAATAAAGAAAGAATGAATAAGGGAATTTAGATCCAAGTTGGAGAAGTTTTGACAATTTTAATGGAACATAAGTTGAATATGGACTCATGTTCAAGACATAGGACAAATACAATTTCGTGTTTTACATCACGTATGCAACTGGATCATTATGTTTCTTAGGAAAATTTGCAACATAAAGAATAAATGTCAAATAGGGATCCATGTTCCAAAATACGACTCAAACATGAACTTGTTTTCATGCATTTAAGAACCATATTCATAAGATGAATCCTTAAACGCACGAGATAGCCCTAATTTATGTAAAAGAAAATGCCAATATGGGTTAACAACACAAAGGAAATTTTTTTGGTTTTCTTAAGATAAAGAAAAGGGACACAAAGGACAAAAAAGTCTTTGGAAAGACGTGAGAGCAGTCAATAGGGGTTGAATTGGAGATTCATAACACAAGGAAAAAGTAATCTTGGATTCAAAAAAATAAATTCCATCAAAATTCAATCAAGAATATCAAGATTCAAGATCCATGATAATAAGCTCTTTCGTTTTGTGTTTTTTTCTTGTTCATTTTTTATTTTCTTTTTTTAAGGATGATTTAAATTGAAGTATAGATCTTAAATGAATGAATCTTAGAGCTATTGTTTGGATTGATAAGAATAAGCTTACGACTCTTAAATATTGACCCTTCTTGATTGATCATAACGTAGTCATGCTTTCCTTTAAGATTGCTTTGTCTTTAATTTGCTCTCGAGTCTCTTTGGCCTCGACTTTGCTTTTTGGTCCTCCCATATGTCTCTCCCTTCTTTCTTCTCTTTTTCCTCATTTTATTTCATGAACATAGGTCTAATATGATCTCATATTGGTCCTGCATTGCTTTCACCGAAAACAAAATGAAACAAAACGAAACAACATAGAACACTAGATGTACAAACCCCCTGTGGGGTCCCTTATTGGTGCCATATTTTGATTCCTTCCTCTAAAATATCTCAAAATCATTCTAAATCAACTAAAGCTTGCATGAATTCATTCATTTTTTATGGGAGAGCTACAAAAGGGTTTGTGAACAAAATATAAACAAAATTAGGTACCAAATCTCATATAAATCAATAAAATACAAGTTAACTGCTCTCAAATCATGCTAAGGGCATGATAGTAATCAACACCTATCAATAGGAACATATAAATCTTTTGTGTTAGAGTCAAAATCTATCATGAAAATTCATAAACAAGTTACTATGTTCATAGTGGTTTTGATCAAAAAGAGATTTCAGTTAATCAAATTAAGGATAGACGTTGTACGTCTTGAGAAAGAATATAGTTGTAACTTTAGAGTTTCTACTAGTTCACTAAAATACAACAACAACAATTCAATAGAAGTCCCGCTAAAATGTGAGATTTTGAGAGATCTAAAAGTACGCAATCTTACTTTTAACTAATAAAGAAATTATTTTTGATAGATCTATATAAAAAACTCTATAAATAATAAAATAAACAACATAAAAATTTAATAAACTATACACATTAAAATAATAAATTAATAAAAATAAAAAATAAAATAGACATAAAAGAAAATAATAATAAAATGAAACTATAATTAATTATTGAACTAAGATAAATTTAAGTATAAAAAGGTCTTAAAGGGTATAGATCTTGTTTATTTATTGGTTGTATCCATATTTTTCATTTCTACAGTTTGATACTTCATATTAGTTTAGTTAATTCATTTTCATCTAATTTAATCATTTGTTTTATTAAATTAGATAATAGAAATATGATTAGTACTAGTACAATTATAATTCTCACATAATCAACGCTTGTATTAACCTAAGCTATACTATAAAAATGATGGCATACTTGTCTAGTGATCTGTAGTACAATTTTTGATAGGATACACACATCAACAATAGTTGTAAATTCAAATCGATTGGGTTGAAGATTGTGAATCTTCTTGTTATCAAATTTGCAACTATTTATAACCTTGAAAAGTGTTCATTATCATAAATATGTATTTCAAAATTTAATGAAAAATACATATTTTTTAAGTCATAAGTTATCAAAGGATGTGAAAGCAGAAGAAGTTTATACCATTATTTTAGTTAAAAAAAATTGGGATGCTTGCTTAATTATTGTGAAGATTGTGGCTCCACTTAGGATGTTATTAAGAATTGTGGACTAAGATTAAATCATGTTGTGAACATAATTGAAGTATCTTTAAACTCATTCATATGACAAAATGAAATCGTTTTGATAATTAAAGACTTAATGATCCTGTTTAATGTACTTATAATTTGAGGATGAAGAATAGGTATTTATTAATTAATTTATTATTAATTTTATAAATTTTATTATATATTCATAATGTTTAGTAAAAAGAGAATATATAATCCAATTGATATTGATTGCACCAAAGATACTAATGTTTAGATCATAAAAGAACTATCTCTTGATCTCGATTATGGTAAACATGAAAATACAATTTATGAAAAAAAAACTTTTTTGTAATAAACGAATTAAGAATATTTATTGATAACCAGTTGATACGTTATTTTTGGAAATATTAAAGATTAAAACTGTAATGTGTTATAATTAAAAATAATTTTATACATTAATATTTTATAGTTTATGTAAATCCATCGGAAAGCCTTGATGCAGATATTTGGATGAAAACTTAGTCTATAACTCTTTAGATAATGTTAAAAATTTTAAAAAGTGAAACACAACTTCCTTTAAAAATATAATTTTAGTAGTTATTTTTATTTAAAAATTTTATATCATATTCAATTTGACCTAGAATTATTAAAATTGCTATTAATTGATTTTTATTTTAATAAAATATTTTATTTCTATATTACAATTTTGCGTACCTCTTCTTCACTATATATCATTATATATCGATTTCATGTGTTGACTTTTAAATCTTAAACTTGTCCTTACAGGTTTGATTTTTAGTACGTTGGTTATATCTTTACTTGCTCCAGGGAGTACCTCATTTTTGGTTCCCAAGCTGCACCAAGGATCAAGTCGGCAACAAAGGAGGAGGGGAACATACTACTGTACTGGAGTAAGGTTAATCAGTCGTGTTTAAACACTAACAAACGCTTAGTGAATAGGTCACCGCTTGTTCCGTTTAAGCAGATAATGAAGTAGATACACTCGATAAGGACCTAGTCATTGTTTCTACAACCAACATCAATAAGGGCAGGATCTAGGGAGTCAAAAGGCTTCTCTTCATTATAGCCATCAATCATTAATCCTCTAAATAGAGAAGTAAAGATGTAAATTTCCTGTTTTTGTGGGAAGAGGACACAATTGATGCACAAGATACCATAGATTCATCCCAAGAGAGAAAATTAAGAAAACCAGGGAAGCATAGAGTAATCACTTCTGGAGTCAACAAAGTACTTCCATAATCTAAGCATCTGTTTTGGTCTCAAGCCAAAGTTTAGTAAGTCTGGAATTCCACCGACAATTTTATGCGGGTCGTATTCAAATTAAACTCTCAATTAATTACTTCCAACTTTGCAAATGTTAAAACACATCTCACCAGGTTTTGTAAGCTTTTTCTTCATGTCTTCTAGAGTAATCCCGAGCAATATGCCTATTGAGCAAATTGTTTACAACTTAAGAGTCAAGACAAACAGAAAGTAACTGGTACCTTTATGACCCTTCTGCGATGTAAATACAATTTACCAGTTATGCTGAAGATTGAGCGTTTAGAAACCCAAGTGTTCATGGTGGCAATCTGCCAGACAAGTAGCGAGACAGCTTATCTCTTAGAGACACACCTTTCATGTCACTAGATCCACAAATCTGTTGCTTGTAGCCTGGGTCATGATCATGACTTGACGACATCTGATCCTGGTCCTCATCTTCCAAGTCAATAACAATGTTATGAAGCAAGCAGCAGACAAGAATAATCCTCGGCAACCTATGTCTGTCAGGTCTCCACATAACCCCTTTAATGATTTTCCACGTTTCCTTCAACCTTGCAAATGCTCTGTGGGCTACCATTTGAGTTGTAGAAAGCCGCTTATTGAACTCGGTCCTAGACTCTGGGAGTTCTGTCCCATCATAGGGAACAATGAGGTAGGGAAGAAGAGGAAATGCTGCATCTCCAATTATGTATTCCCTTATTTCAGATCCTTCGGAAAGTTGAAATGTTCTTCCATTTAACCTCTCCCCTTTCTCACACAGTTTGTAGAAGTTCGAACTTTGAAATACCACCGAGTCCTCCAATTTTCCAGGCCATCCAGTGACAATGTCCCGGAATCTCATTTGAGCATCTACAATAGCCTGCAAGACCATGCTATGGTTTTCCTCTTTATCTAGCCATGCATTACTTCCAGGGTCTGATGATGACAATAGCATTGTGATGTGAGTGGTATCAAGCATGCCACAACAATTTGGAAGGCCTAGTATTTTCTCAAACTTAGATTTTATTTCCAATATTTCTGATTCACCAGATGGCCACCGTAAGTGGTGAAGCCCCCTTTCTTCCATGGACTCCACAAAACGCCAGGTCACTTGTGACACAGTTGAGTGATTCAGCCCAAAGGAATCTGCAATTGTGACTAATGAATCACCAGAAGCCAGCCTTCTCAAAGCTACTGCAACTTGGTCATGCAATGATAAAGGCTTGCCATTTAGAAAAATAAATTCCCTTGACTTGGACGTCATATCTTCCTCCACAAGTGAGCATATGTAGTTGAAGGTTCTCCTTGAAATGTTGAAGACATACTTGAACTTGTCCAAACACTTAGGTGGAGAGTGAAGACCTGCAGGTACAACAATCAGCAGAAAATATTGCGATTAAGCTCTATGGGTACTTGAACGTTTTCTTAGAATTTGTATGATGTCCATATTCTCATTCTTCCACGTACATATATAGACATCAATCAGATAAACAATCTTTTGAACCCACCATCTCATATGAAGAATATCAGAAAGGAAGATGTCCTGGAACTTTACGAAGCAAAAGCTAAATAGTGGTATCAGGAACCTATAATAGACCTTCATATATGCATAGGCTTATGGATCTGTATACGTCTATTCATATAGAGGACAGACATCAGGTGCAGGAGGTCATGAAGAAACCTACAGCAGCACATTATAACTAGATAAGACAACATTTCAGATATATCTTCCGGAACAGCCTCAAATGCTTGTGTTCACACCTAGTTGAATCAAGTGTTGGTTACAAGGGGCATCTCTTTAAACAAAATATATGAATCTAGCACCAACCTAGTCAGTATGTTGGAGAATGTTAGGGTAGCTTAGCTCATATGTGCTTCTCTAACCTGGAAGGACCAAGATTTTCTTAAATTATATTGTTAAATAGGACGAGCTGGGGCCCACCTTTGAGTCACTGCACGTGCTACTTCCTGCGTCATCGCCAATGCGATATGATCCGTGGCAAAATGCACTGTCAGTTTCACATCTCTTTTTCTTATGATACTTGAAAATAAAAAATGATTAAATCATCAAGAAGTAGTCTTTCAATTCCACTCTAAGGCTAGATATTTCTCTACATGATGCTTATTATATGGTTGCAAATTTCCATTATGTACTTTGGGAATCGTTTTTGCTTTATTTGCAGGATTTCACTACTGGGTGAGTAAAATCTTTGGATGGACACACCCTGAAACTTCACTTGGGAACTTCTTACTCCAGCTGTTCCAAGAGCCTCTGCTAGTTAAATTCCATCCAGTAGACTCCCTGTTTTGCTCATCTCCTTTGTCAGCAGTTTGATCAAGATACTATTACCTATGTTCTAACTAAAGAGTTTGGAAATTTCTTTACGTGCAATATCTCAAGAGATGTGTCAACTATTCAATCAAATGTTATTGAGCACGAACCTAAAGCTTCAAGCTCCATAGTAGTCATGGAACATGTGGTCCACCATGGCTTTTCAAGAGGATTGTTTATGTCAGAATAAAGTTCTGGCTCATAAAGCTAACATCGGAACTTAGTTGAGATGCATTGAATGGAAACTTAGAAGCCTACCCCTTTCTTTCTTTTCTTTTCTTTTTTTTTTCCTTTTTATCTTCCAACCCCTCAGAATATAGTAGCTAATTGATTGACAAAATCCATATTAAGAGCAAAGTCATTCCACCTGTATTAATATTGATCCATTGATGGGTTGACTGAAGTGAACCATTGGAACTAGAAATCCATTTTCAAAAGCTTTTGTTTACAGCCTCACAAGTAAATGAACCAGAGTTTAAAGTTATTTTGACCTCAAACAAGAAACTGGAACTGCATTTGTAGCAGAGGAGGCTCTCTTAACCATTTGCTCATTAAATGATAGGAAAAGATTACAAACATAACAGGTTTCATGTACAAAAGCTGAAATGGTACTATCTGTTCAATTTTTGGCGACAATAAAAATATGAGGCCTAAACTAGCTATTGGCCATATAGTTCAAACTATTTCTACTTGACTTTGCTACAAGCAGCTCACGTCTTTCTCTAATCAACAGATTTCTCATTCCAGGATAGGAAAAAATGAATATGAAACACCAAACATGAGTTTCTAGAGAACTCAGCTTATAAGACAAACTACTGCTATCCAATCATGGACAAGGTTTTTGGCCTTTCAAAGAATAAAAATGAACCATATTAGCAGTTCTCATATAATGGAGTAGCTAAACATCTAGATCGCTACATATAAGAGGAGTACGGATGGAAATTATATTAATTTATTACCCCCACATCAAAGTTTTGGTTTCGACTAATCTCTTCTTGTTCCTGTCAACAACTTGCTGAAGCACTCAACAAGGAGTTATCTTTCTCCAACCAGTTTTAATGATATATTATATAGCTATAGCAATAGGGTTCTCATATTTCAACGAAGCTAATCATTTCAAATACGTGAGCAGGAAAAAGTAACACTGGTAACTTTTTTTCTTCTTTCGTATTCAATAAGAGATCATCAGAAAGTTAGGTAACAAGGAAGACTGAAGTATCAGATTAGGGATCTCCTTTTGCAATGCATTAACATAGACCTTGAACATTTGCTGAAACTTAAAGCCAATCAAATTAAAGAGTTAAATTTAAATCGTGAACTAAATTCAGCCCGACATAGATGATGAACTGCATATTCCATCATGAAACGAGTGATCAACACAGAGATACGAGCATTTTGAACAAAAACATCTAACAGAAGAAGAAACAACAAGTAAATTTAAAATGAAAATACAGACAGCAGAGAAGTGAAATTTTATGAGAACAACATACCATTAATCCGTTTAGAGAAATCATCCCACCACTCCACAGACGCTTCCTTCTCAGTGGACCCAGAACCAGAAGCGTTTTCTTCAATCCTTTTTTCAGTTCTTTTTCTTTTCTTCTGACCTCTTATAGGACCCATAGTGCTTCAAAGACTAGTATCAATCCAGCTGAAAGACCCATAACACAAAGCAACAACAATCAATTAGAATCCACACGACAACCAATACCCATTATCCAAGACGCAAAAATACTTACCACAGGCACAGAAAGATCAACAAGTTATGACGAAAGCACTAGTGGGTCGTACTAGTAACATGCAGGGGAATTATGAACAGAACAACAAGCAAGTCGCAGTGTGTGTGTGTTTGTGGTTTGAGAATGTGGTTTGTGAGCATGCAAATAACTCCTTAACCAAAAAAAGAGAAAAAGAAAAAGAAAGAAAGGCTTTGACGAAGTAGAAGGATAAAGAAGCTAAACCTATGAGCTATAACATGTGGGAGAAGTCGTTGGTTTTAAGACAATGTGGCAAGAGAAGGAAAGTGTATAACAAAGACTGGTAGTAGTGACTCTTCCCTGTAAGGCCCGCTCTTCCTCTCGCATTCTCCCAAGTGAACTAAACTAAAATATTTCAACTAGCTTAATGATTTTTTTTTTAATTTTACACTTACATATATTATTATTATTATTATTATATCTTTTTATTGAGTCTCTTATGAGTATTATTATTATTATTATTATTATTTGGTTCAGTCAGATTTTGCTGGGACTGAACATTATTGTTTGGATTCATAATTTTGTGTGGCTTTGGCTGCTGAATACTTGCAAAACAAATAATAGTTCGTCAGAAGTTGGTTCCCGAAAGGCCCCTCCGACGCTCAAGTTAGTATTTTGAGAGAGTTTCGGTTGCTGAGAATAGAGAAGAAGCTAGGGTTGTGATCTCGTACCTGTATTACGGTAGAACAGTACCTTATATACCTGAGATTACTGCTAGGTTTAGATCTTTACGTAGATCATTGTGTTTGCATGGGAGTCTAACACCTGATGGGCCGGATAGGCCGTGGTCGTTTGGAGATGGGCCTGGACTTAGCACTGGCGACCCGACTATTATTATTATTATTATTATCCTTATGTATTTATTGTAATTTATATTTGCTTAAATATTTTGTATGTTATTTTTACTTTTTTACTCTTTTAATCTATATATTATTTTTCTGTCACATTTGCATGTGGGTTTATTAGAAATAGCCTTTTCATTATGTAAAAATAAGATTGTATACTATTAGATTTTTTTAGATCTTACTTTACTGTGAAACTTTAGATTGAATGTGATAATGATAATAAAGGTGATGAAACTGGATTTGTTGGGAATTAGAGTATTTGTAGATTAACCCCAAAATTAATGAATGAGTCCCATATTAATTAAGACATTATGTTTATATGATTAATTCAACTTTTTAACAGCTTAGGACTGCATGCTATAAATATATTTCCTCATTGGTAACATTAGCTTCATAATAACGCAGAACATTTTATTGAAAATGTGTCAAGTAAAAATATGTGAGCTTATAGGGTGTTTGTTTCTATTTTATTTTATTTTTTTTCTTTTTTGGTTTCAAATTTAATAAAAAAACTTATTTGTTTAAGTTTTAAGTTTATGTTTTTGGTTTTGATTTATTCCAATTTTCAAAAATTATGAAAACCATAAAAGGTGATTTTTGTTTATTATTTTTGCTTTTTTTTTCATAATTTGATTTATTATCATTTAATATATTATTTAATTATTTAAATTTTAATAAAAATTATGAATACTTTAATTCAACATTATATATTCAATAAATTATCAATAAAAATATGAATAATTTAATTTAATTTATATAATTAAATTAATACGTAATTAAAATTTAATAACTATTAATAAAATAAATTAAATATAAATATAAATATTCAAATAACATTTTATTTAATAATTAAAATATATTTCAAATAAATATTAATTTATAAATTATTTATTTTATTAAAATAATTTTATTAATATTTTGTTAATAAGCGATGAAATAAATTTAATTAATAAAAATTTATCTTTAAGTTTTATTTAATATGTAATTATTATTAGTGATAAAAATATAACTACATTAATATTAATAACCAAACACATTTTTGTTTTTATTTGAAAAAAAACAAAAACAAAAAACTGAAAACTACAACAAAAAAATAGAAGTAAAACTAAACGACCCTTTCACTTAAGATTTAAATAAAATAAATTTATAGAAGATGTGAAATGATTAGAATAAGGATTCGAAGTTGAAGAGAATTGGAATTAACAAGTTGAAAAATCAAGAAAATTTGAATTAAACATTAGCAAGTGAATTAATCTTATAAGCAATTTCAGTAAGTATGTTGGGCTTATAATCTAATAAGCATTTCACTACAAGTCATTAAGCGCTTAAAAGGAGAAAATTTAATGTGACTTATGGTCTGATACTCATTTCACATAATATATATTATATGAAAGTAAGTATACTTTTTATTTATAAAATTTTAAATAATTATGTGATTAGGGTGAATGATCACTCTTTCCACAAATTAACACATCCCTTCATAATATTTGATAGTTATTTATAATTTTGGTGATATTTGCGCACAATTAAAAAATAACACATTTTTTATATTTATATTATTATTTCAAATCAATTATATTATCATCTAATCATAAATAATATCTATGAATTCTCTACTTAATAAATTTTTTGACTACGAATGATATAAAAAAAGTCATAAATTTTGATAGAAATATTCAATTCTGTGTGTGTGTGATTACCGATAGAGGCGCGATGCTTGACGTGCTCTTCCCTAATCATCCCTCTCTCTCTCTAGATGAAGATGTATATTAGGATTGTGATTAGATGACCATTCATCTTCTAATCACCCATATATCTATGTATATAGGAAAACCCTAACTAGTTAAGCGCGAATTAGACTAGGCCCAAATCTGAATTAGGCCCATTGAATGTTCAACCTGCTTGGTGTGTGACCCTGTAGGATTAAACTTCTTTTAGGCTCTATAAGTGGTCTCTAGCAAGACGTTATAGCTACTTAATATTAAATAAGGTTGGAATACGACACTACTTGAATCACAACTAATAATTAGAGTACATCCTATAATCAATTAGCAGGGCATACACTAACAATCTGCCTCTTGCACAAGAACTAATTATCCACATATAATCCCTTTGTCTCATTATATCTCAATTGAGCACAAGGCAGGAAATAGTGTCATTCTTATTAGGCACAATCATGTTTCTCAATCTCTGAGTTAGACTGTGAAACAAACTATTGAAATTAACCTCGTTTGTGCGCGACCATGCAATTTATTAGTCTCAACTCATCGAGGGACCAGAGATATCTTTATCTTGTTACATGGGGGAGATAAATTCCATCTTGTTCATCCATATTCCTTCGCATGATTCATAGCATGCCCAAGCATTGCTTTTATAATCACCTTTTATAGCTAACCTTTGACAATTTCAAAACAAACTATTCCATATATAGGAAACCATGACAAACTCAAGTCAAAGGATTATACTCAGCAGCTATGATTAGAACCACTCATGACACTTATATAACAATCCTTGAAGTGTTATCATAGCGGGTTCGTCCAATTACATGTTCTCTAACATGAACCCATGTGATTAACTTAATATCTCCATATTAATGACCCGTGAAACATGGTCATCAGTTAATCAACATGATAGTGTCAACAATCATCATTATCCCTTACATTAATGACATTGACTAGGGACTTTTAGAATTATTGTATCCATTTTACAATAAGGTCTCACATTCAAGTCACGCACTTGATGGCCAATTGTGAGATACACATTATTCACGGGATCATAATTCTAATTTATTTATAACTCCATTAAATATGAACATAACAAATAATAATAGGGTATTATTAATGGATAATCCAAAAAACAACATGTCCTAAAATTTTACTTTAGATGATCATACATCCATATTTCTAATTTCTAATGCTCTAGTATGACGATCATACTTAGCCTGCAGGAGGCTTAATCAATGGATCAATGATATTAAGATCTATTGACACTTTGCACACCTTCGCATCGCCTCTTTCAACAATATGTCGAATAAGGTGAAAATGCCTGAGTATATATTTAGTCTTTTGATGAGATCTTGGTTCCTTAGCTTGTGTAATGGCTCCATTATTATCACAATAAAGATTCACTGGATTCACATTGCTAGGAACCATACCAAGTTCAATGATGAACTTTCTAACCCAAACAACCTCCTTTGCTGCTTCTGAAGTAACAATGTACTCAACTTCTGTTGTAGAATCAGCAACTGTGTCTTGTTTGGAACTCTTCCAACACACTGCTCCTCCATTCAAGCAGACTATAGATCCTAGCTACGATCGGAAGTCAATTTTGTCTGATTGGAAGCTGGCATCAGGGTAATTGTAACAGCCCAGACCACCTGATCACAGATATTGTCTGCTTTGGGCTCCAAGCCCCTCACGGTTTTGCTCTTCCTACACTTGGGAAGACGCGTCTGAGTGGGAGAGGTATTCATACCCTTATAAGGCGTACTTCGTTCTCCTTTCCAACCGACGTGGGATCTCACACTCTCCAACCCTTTAGGGCTCAGCCTAGCTGACACAACGGTTTGGGTAGCTGCTTTGATACCATTTGTAACAGCCCATACCACCTGCCCACAGATATTGTCCGCTTTGAGCTGCCCCTCAGGCCAAGCCCCTCACAGTTTTGCTTTTCCCAGCCCTAGAAAAACACGTCTATGGAGGAGAGGTATCCATACCTTTATAAGGCATACTTCGTTCCCCTCTCCAGTCGATACGGATCTCATCATCCATCCCCCCTTAGGGACCAGCCTAGCTGGCACAATAGTTTGAGTACTGGCTCTGATACCATTTGTAATAGCCCAGACCACTCGCCCATAGATATTGTCCACTTTGAGTTGCTTCTTGGGCCAAGCTCCTCACGGTTTTGCTCTTCCCACCATTGAAAAAACGTGCCCGATGGGGAGAGGTATCTATACCCTTATAAGGTGTACTTCGTTCTCCTCTCCAACTGATGTGGGATCTCACACTCTCCACCTCCTTAGGGCCCAGCCTAGCTGGCACAACAGTTTGAGTACCGTCTCTGATACCATTTGTAACAACCCAGACCACTCGCCCACAAATATTGTCCGCTTTGGGCTCCAAACCCCTCATGGTTTTGCTCTTCCCACACCTAGGAAGACGTGTCTGAGGGTTGTGAGAAAAGCAAAACTGTGAGGAGCTTGGAGCCCAAAGCGGACAATGGTTTGGGTTGTTACAAATGGTATCAGAGCCAGTACTCAAATCATTGTGCCAGCTAGGCTTGGACCTAAAGAAAGATGGGCTCTAAGGGGGGTGGAGAGAGTGAGATCTCACATCGGTTGGAGAGGAGAACGAAGTACGCCTTATAAGGGTATGGATACCTTTCCCCCTCAGACATGTCTTCCCAAGTGTAGAAAGAGCAAAACTGTTAGGGGCCTGGAACCCAAAGCGGACAATATCTGTGAGCGGGTGGTCTGGGTTGTTATAAATGGTATCAGAGCCGGTACCCAAATTGTTGTGCTAGCTAGGCTGAGCCCTAAAAAGGGCTTGGTCCTAAGGGGAGGTGGATGATGAGATCACATATCGACTAGAGAGGGGAACGAAGTATGCCTTATAATGATATAGATACCTCTCCCCCTTAGACGCGTTTTGCCAAGGTGAGAAGAGCAAAACCATGAGGGGTTTGGCCCAAAAGACAACCCAAAGTGGACAATATTTGTGGGCGGGTGGTCTGGGTTATTACAGTAACCACTTACAGTGAGCTCTTCCTCACCTCTATAGATCAAAAACATATCCTTAGTTCTTCTCAAGTACTTAAGAATATTCTTAACAGCTATCTAGTGACTTTCACTTGGATATGACTAGTATCTACTTGTCATGCTCAAAGCATATGCAACATCCGCACGAGGACACAATATGGCATACATGATTGATCGTATAGCAGATGCATACGAAATCCTACTCATGTCACTACAAGTCATTAAGCACTTAGAGGAGAAAATTTAATGTGACTTATAGTTTGATACTCATTTCACATAATATATTATATGATTTAGAAAGGTTTAAAAGTAACTATACTTTTTATTTATAAAATTTTAAAAAATTATGTGAGTAGGGTGAATTGATCAAATCAATCTTTCCACAAATTAACGCATCCCTTCATAATATCTTTCCTAATATTCGATAGTTATTTTAAATTTTTTGTGATATTTGCATATAATTGACAAATAAGACATTTTCTATATTTAGATTATTATTTCAAATCAATTATATTATCATCTAATTATAAATAATAGCTATGAATTCTCTACTTAATAATTTTTTGACTTCGAATGATATAAAAAAGTCATAATTTTTGAAATATCACAAGAGTAATATTATAATATAACATATGGTGCACTCATCCATATGAACAAAGCCAAATGATTGTAATTAAAAAAATAAATAATTTAACTGAAAGTATATTAAATTTATATTTAAAAATTGTTTTCATATGATTATCTTATTGAAAAATTCATGTTAAGATGCTATTGTACTAATTGTGTTATATAGTTTTTTATTAAGATGATTTTATTTTAAGTCATAGTTGACCCAATAAATTTTTATTATAAAAATAATTTTAATCTAGTTTATAAAACTTAAATTGAGATTAAATTATGAATATACTATTTCGTAAGTTTTCTTATTTAAATATATATATATTCATGTAAAAAATAGAAAAATTCAATGTCATAAACTTGATAAAACTCATACATAAAACTGTAAATGGATATTAATATAATGTAAATTAAAGTTATAGATTGAGTTTGTTAGATGTTATCTTGATCAATTTGTTAATCCTTTTTTAAAAATAAGTTTAATTAGATGAATTTATCAAATTTCTTCGTTGAACCAAGGAGTTTTATGCTTTTTATCATGATGATAGCAACGCCATTCAATACTAATGATTTACTGTAAGGTTTTCGGACGATTAATGGTAATAAATTTTGTAAATGTAAATTTGAAATGTCAAGATCCATGTGAATATTCAAACCAAATTCAAGATCGAATTATACCTTTCTGCAGCGGAAATAGGAAGAGGAATTGGTAGTGTCAAGAAAGAGCATGTCAAACGTCGTGCCTTTACTGGTATCCACACACACACAGGATTGAATATCATGTTCACGGTGTGCTAACACCAATATCGTCCCTCTCTCTCTCTCTAGATGAAGATGTGTGTTAGGATTGTGATTAGATGACCATTCTTCTTCTAATAACCCATATATATATATATATATATATATATAGGAAAACCCTAACTAGTTAAGCGTGAATTAGACTAGGCCCAAATCCAAATTAGGCCCATTGAATGTTCAGCTTGCTTGGCATGTGACCCTGTAGGCTTATTTAATATTAGCAGTAGGTCCAAACTTCTTTTAGGCTCACAAGTTATAAGCGGCCTCTAGCAAGACATTATAACTATCCAATATTAAATAAGGTTGGAATAGGACAGTACCTGAATCACAACTAATAAATAAAGTAAATTCTATAATTGGTTAGTGGGGCATACACTAACAATCTCCCTCTTACACAAGAACCAATTATCCATATGTAATCCATTTGTCTCAATATATCTTGATTTAGCGTAAGGCGGGAAATAGTGTCATCCTTATTAGGCATAATCATGTTTCTTAATCTCTGGGTTAGACTGTGAAACAAACTACTGAAATTCACCTCGTTTGTGCATGACCATGCAATTTATTAGTATCAACTCATCGAGGGACCAGAGATATCTTTATCCTGTTATATGGGGGAGATAAATTCCATCTTGTTCATCCATAATCCTCCGCATGATTCATAGCATGCCCAAGCATTGCTTTTATAATCACCTATTATTGCTAACCTTTGACAATGTCAAAACAAACTATTCCATATATAGGAAACCATGACAAACTCAAGTCAAAGGATTATACTCAACAACTATGATTAGAACCACTCATGACACTCATATAACAATCCTTGAAGTGTTATCATAGCGGGTTCGTCCAATTACATGTTCTCTAACATGAACCCATGTGATTAACTTAATATCTCCATATTAATGACCCGTGAAACATGGTCATCAGTTAATCAACATGATAGTGTCAACAATCATCATTATTCCTTACATTAATGACATTGACTAGGGACTTTTAAAATTATTGTATCCATTTTACAATAAGGTCTCACATTCAAATCACACACTTGATGGCCAATTGTGAGATACACATTATTATGAACATAACAAACAATAACTGGGTATTATTAATGGATTATCCAAAAAACATGTCCCAAAATTTTACTCTACATGATCATACATCTATATTTCTAATGCCAAATGCTCTAGTATGATGATCATGCTTAGCCTGCGGGAGAGGCTTAGTCAATGGATTAGCTATATTAAGATCTGTTGATACTTTGCATACCTTCATATCACCTCTTTCACCAATCTGTCGAATAAGGTGAAAACGCCTGAGTATGTGTTTTGTCTTCTGATGAGATTTTTATTCCTTAGCTTAGGTAATGGCTCCATTATTATCACAATAAAGATCCACTAGATTCATAATGCTAGGAACCACACTAAGTTCAATGATGAACTTTCTAACCCAAACAACCTCCTTTGTTGCTTCTAAAGTAACAATGTACTCAGCTTCTATTGTGAAATCAGCAACTATGTCCTACTTGGAACTCTTCTTACACACTGCTCCACCATTCAAGTAGAATACAAATCTTAGCTGCGATCGAAAGTCATCTTTGTCTGATTGGAAGCTGGCATTAGTGTAAACACTTACAATGAGCTCTTCCTCACCTCCATAGATTAAGAACATATCCTTAGTTCTTCTCAAGTGCTTAAGAATGTTCTTAACAACTATCTAGTGACTTTTACCTAAATCTGTTTAGTATTTACTTGTAATGCTCAAAGCACATGCAACATCCGCATGAGTACACAACATGGAATACATGATGGATCCTATAGCAGATGCATAAGGGATCCTACTCATGCAGTCTCACTCATCTTGTGTCAAAAAGCATTGGGCTTTACTCAAAATTATGCCATGTGACATGGGTAAGAAGCCTTTCTTAGATGCTTGCATATTGAATCTGTGCAAAACCTTGCCGACATAAGTGATTTGACTTAGTCCAATAAGCCTTCTCAGTCTATCTCTCTAATACCTAAGATGTAGGCTGCCTGGCCCAAGTATTTCATTGAAAAAAACTTCCTAACCAAGCTTTTACAGATTGAAGCATAGAAATGTCATTTACAATGAGTAGTATGTCATCTATATACAAGACTAAGAAAATAATTGCGCTTCCACTAGTCTTCTTGTAAACATAAGGTTTTTCTTCATTCATGAGGAACTTAAACTCTTTGAATACCTTATTAAAATGTAGATTCCAACTCTGAGAAGCTTGCTTCAATCTATAAATGGATCGTTAAAGCTTGCATATTTTCCTAGCATTTTTAGGAGATATGAAGCCTTTAGGTTGTTTCATGTAGATAACCTATTCCAAATTCCCATTAAGGAAAGCTATTTTTACATCCATTTGCCAAATCTCATAATCATAATATGCAACAATTGCTAGGAGGATGCGAATGAATTTAAGCACCACAACTGGGGAATAGGTCTCATCATTATCAATACCATGAATTTGTTTGAAACCCTTAGCCACCAATCGCGCTTTGTATACATATACATTACCATCCATGTCAACTTTCTTTTTGAAAGCCCACTTACACTTAATGGTTTTTTCACCATCAGGTGGATCAACCAAAACCCATACTTTGTTTTGGTACATGGATTCTATTTCGCATTCCATGGCTTGAAGCCATTTGTTGGAGTCAGGTTCCATCATTGTTTCCATGTAGGATGTAGGTTTATCATCCTCTATCAATAATAGATCATGATGTTTCGTAACCAAGAAACCATACCTTATGGGTTCATAACGGACCTTTTCAGTCATACGTGGGGCTGGTGTCATAGGTGTAGTTTCTACAACTATTTGTAGATCTAAACGAGGCTCCTTTTGGGTTGGAGCATTCTCTTATGACTCTTAATTTCTTCAAGATGTAGTTTACTCCCACTAGTTCCGTTACAAAGAAATTCTCTCTTTAGAAAGAAACCATTTTGAGCAACAAACACTTTGTTCTCGGTGGGATTATAAAAGTAGCATCCTTTAGTTTCCTTGGGATACACCACGAAGAAGCATTTATCAGATTTGGGTTCAAGTTTATCAGGTGTTAACCTTTTAACGTAAGCTTTACATCTCCAAATCTTTAGAAAAGACAAACTAGGCATCTTTCCTGTCTAGTCTTATATGGTGTCTTTTCTACCGCCTTTGATGGACTTCTATTTAATGTAAACGCAATTGTTTCAAGAGCATATCCCCAAAAGGACAATGGAAAATCTGCATGACTCACCATAGATCGAACCATATCTAATAATGTTCGATTCCTCCTTTTAGACACACCATTCCATTGTGGTGTTCTAGGTGGAGTGAGTTGTGAAACTATTCCATACTCTTTAAGATGGTCATTAAACTCTTGGCTTAAATATTCATCAACTTGATCTGATTGAAGGGCTTTTATTGTCTTGCTAAGTTGGTTTTGTACTTCATTTTGAAATTCCTTAAAATTTTCAAAGGATTTAGAATTATGTTTCATCAAATAAACATAACTATATCTACTAAGGTCGTCAGTAAATGTAATAAAGTAATGAAAACCTCCTTTAGTAGTAGATTTTAATGGTCCGCATACATTTTTATGTATGGGTGCTAATTAATCACTAACTCTCTCACTGTGTCCAGTAAAAGGCGCTTTAGTCATTTTTCCTAATAAACAAGATTCGTCATTATGGAGCTTATGTATGTGCTTCTCGTTTAGATGTCCCAAATGACAATGCCAAAGGTAGGTGAGACTCGAATCATTAGATTTGAACCTCTTAGTATATATGTTATAAACAGGCCTTTCTAAATTTAGAAATAAAGCCCATTCTCTAATTGGACGCTACCATAAAATATGTTATTATGTGAAAATGAACAACAATTGTTTTAAATGTAAAACAAAAACATTCCATGTCGAAACATGAAATAGAGATAATATTCCCACTTATGATAGGTACATAGTAGAAATTATTAAGTTATAAAAATAAATGAAATGTCCCTATAGCTAAAGCAGTAACTCTTGCTCCATTGTCTACGCACATGTCCACTTCACCCTTTTCCAAAGTTCTACTACTCTGTAGTACCTACACATTTACACAAATGTGAGAACTGCAACTGGTATCCAGTACCTAAGATGTAGAACTAGAAGTAGCAACATTTACTTTTATAACATAAATACCTGAAGTAGAAGTGTTATTACCTTTCTTCTTCTTTAGATCTTCGAAATATTTCTTGCAGTTTCTCTTTCAGTGACACGTCTTATTATAATAATGGCATATATCATCATTAAAAGGATCAGAATTGGTCTTAGGGTTAGCTTTGGGCTTGTTCCGATTCGTAATTAAACCTTTTCCCTTGCCCTTCCCTTTACCATTGCTTTGTTTCTTAAAACCTTTCCCTTTTTGGACCATGAGGACCTTAGGGGTAGGGTCCTTTTTAATGTTCTGCTCAGCAGTCTTGAGCATCTCAGTTAAAGATTTTTTTGGATTATGCATATTATAGTTCATAACAAAAGTATCATACTCATCTGGCAGAGACTGAACGATGATGTTAGTAGCCAACTCTTGGCTTATAGGAAATCCCAATCTTTCCAAATTCTCAACAAGGCTAACCATCTTTATGACATATGGGCTAACTGGGCTCCCTTTTGCTAGCTTGCACTCTAAGAGAGACTTCACAATTTGATACTCTCAATTTGTGCTTGTTCCTAAAATAGATTTTTCAAGATTGTAATCATCTCATAAGCTCCCATGGTCTCAAACTGCTTTTGCAAATCTGAGTTCATAGTTGCCAACATGAGACAGCCAGTATGAAGGGCATCATCCTTATGCTTCTTGTAAGCATTCCTTTCTGGTTGGGGAGCATTGGAAGGAGGTGCTTGTATGGAGAGTGGCTTTTCAAGGGCATAGTCCTTCTTTTTTTGCTTGAGAACAATTCTTAAGTTGCTATACCAGTCTAGAAAGTTTGAACCGTTCAACTTGTCTTTATCAAGGATAGATCGCAGTGAAAAAGTAGATGAAGTGTTGATGGTCATGATTATCTACAACAAAATATGCAAAGTTTCAGTGACATGTTCATAAATAAAACCCAATTCCTAACAATTGAAAAGCTCCCACAATACCCATATAGTAAATATCCCTCGTGTTGGACCAATGGTGGTTGACAAGATTAATTCCACTTATGTTTTGATAATAACAAGATGTATAGACTTGATTAAG
>JANZLX010000008.1:30667774-30689035 GCA_025531955.1 Erythroxylum orinocense | reverse complement strand
GAAGTAAATAAAATAACTAATTAAAAAAACTTTGAAGAAAAAGGGGAAATGAGAGGTATGAAGGAGGGAGGTTTTAAAATTTTTTCAAAATTTTACAAAAAGATCCCCTATTTTTTAAATTTTCGATAACAACTAATATTTGACAAGTATTTTAAATACCAACCAGTATCAACTGATATTTAAACTCGATACAACTGATCTTTTATTTCATATCAATTTTGATCCGATATAATAAAGTACGAAACAATATTCACAATAATGGCAGGTACGAATATTAATGTTTTTTGTTGAGTAATTAAAAATGAAAAAAACGAAGATGTGACTACCCAAATTAAACTTGGGAATTAAAGTTTGAAAACTAGTCTTGAAATCAGTATAGTTATTAGTGAAAGTTGATTCTGGAATCATATCGACATGGTCGGAAGTAACGTTTGACAACCTTAATCAATCAGGAGATGATATGAAACTGACCCTAGACACAGTCTGCAACACGAGAACGTGAACGTGAACCCATGATAGGGCTCTAATCAACGGTCCAGATCAGCGAGAAGGTCAATTTGTTGACCAAATATGGCTTTACTTACGACCCGTCCCATCCCAGAGCTCATATCCATCGCGCGGTCATGATTTCTCCACGTTTTGACGGTGTGGAATTGATAGCAAGGAAGGCAAGGCGGAGCTTAGGCAACAAGCAAAAGATTTCCCGGAACTGGGACGGAGGTATACTAAATTTTCGTACAAGCAGAAAAGTAATATCTTTAATGTTTTAAAATGATATATCAAATAAATCTTCAAAAATTATGATAATAAAAAATTAAAATAACATCAATATATTATTTTATTAATATTAATTTTTATATTATATTTCACATATAAACAATATCTACAATTAATATGAAAAAAGATCATGTAATTTCTATAAAATATAAGATTAGAGAGAACATAAAGTATTTAAAATTTTACAATTTTATCATATAATAAATAATAATTACACCAAAACATTAAATAAAACTAATAATAAAGGTTCATATCTTCAGAGACGGATCTAGATTTTTTTTTGAGTTGGGGCAAAATTTTAATGGAAGCAAAATTTTATTTTTTTTATGGAATCAAAACTTAAAATAATAATTTTTTATATGAAATCTTTTCGAGGTAGTGGGAGCAATGTGGATCCGTCCCTGCATATCTCTCTAATATTACAACAAAGGTTCGTAACGAGGAAACAACCAATTAGAAGTGAATCTTGAAATAAAAATATTTACTGTTATATTTATATTGCATATATAGAATTTAACTTATACATCAAATATAAGTAAAATTAAAAAAAATAAAAAATGAAAACATAGAACTTACTTCAATCAAATATTCGCTCAAATTACATTGACCTCAACTCTTATTTGGTATAAAATTTTCATCATTGAGAGGAGTCTCATCATCATTATTACTCACATATTAAAACTTTTCTATCTAAAATCACTGTCTAAGTCACTTTCATCTATCAAACTCAGTTCCTCAAAAATTCAATACGTCAAAAGATTGATATGATCAAAGAAAATTGAATATACATAACTAATTGTTCTATTAAGAGCCCTGTTAAACAAATAAACTTAAATTACTAAGAAATTACAAAAATTATATTCAACTTAAAAATGATAATAACATACATTTTTCGAAGCTTTAAATTGTATCAGAAAAAGATAAGTCGTTTAATCTTTTTTTGTTCCAATCTATTCATTTTCTTATAATGAATAAATTCAAATGTACTACAATTCCTTTCATACCCTATTGCACTCACATATTAACTCAGAATTCGAATTACAAACTTTTGTAATTATGGAACACTACTTCCATATTGGTCCATTTAAGCAACTATAAGATAACAAAAGTAATATTATAAAAAATAAAATAATGATTAATTTTTAACAACTAACAAAAGAGAAAATATATATACTTGGATTAAATGTCTCTTTGACGAAAAGTAAGAAGCATCCAAAATCACCAGAAGCATTCGTATAAATCTCCATTTATGAACTTAAGAGATCTTACATCATCTCGTGGATTACAATAGTTGCAATAGTTAATAGCATTCCCCTATTAAGTTTAACTTTCTTTATAAAATTTGGTCTGAAATAGACAATAAGATTAAAAAATGGCCCAACTACAAATAGTGAAGCTTAAAGTTGCCTTTCCCATCTCTCATTAATAACTACAAGATAAGACGTTTATAAATAAGACCTATTTTTTATATTGACTTTAATTGCTTCCTTTGCTTTCTTTATGGCATTATAAAAATAACACATTGGTGTCTTTTCATCCCAATCATTCAGATAAAGTATCATATAAACAACTTACAAACTTAGACGACAAATTAATATTAGGACTAAAATTCATGATCTTCAAGTATAATTTTAAAAGCCTCCAATATAGCATTAGGCCTAGCATGCTGAAAAGCAACTTATTTATTACTTGTAAAAATTCGTCTCAACTCATTCTTCATTAGAATAAAACATTAAAATGATAAGAAATTAGTTGCAAATATTATAATAATAGGACGACATAAATTCCTACCATTTGTGAAATCCTTTCTTATTAAATTTATGACTCATACATGATTATAAGTGAACTTGGTTACCTTTTTTTCTTTCTACATAATCTCATCAATAATAGAAAAATATCTTACATCTCCTATACTTTCCAACATCAGGTCAATTCAATATGCAACACAAGGAGTCTAATAAAAAGAATTATACTTGCTTTCCAATCTTCTTCCATCTGCTTAATAAGTACAATCATTCTTAGTAATGAACTGAACAATATTTTCTGGCCTAACTTCATTCACAACTTCATCAAATGTCTAAAATAGAGTATCAACATTCCTAACAAGGCCAGATGCATCAATAAACTTCAAACACATTATCCCCTTTGTAGAATAAAAAATAATAATAATGGGTTTATTTCTTCTATTTGTTCAACCATCACACATTATTGAACACTAATAAGTAGCTCATTATTTCATCCAAATAATCTTTTATTTCATAAACAGAGTTACTCAAAAGTTTACCTCTACAGTCATCAATTGAAGGATCTTTGTATCTTGGATTGTAAGAGCCAATATCATCTACCATAGACTAATAATAAAAAGATTGGACAACATTGAATGTTATACTTGAATCATAACACCATCTAGCCATTGTGCTGCTCACATTATGTGCCACTTCTTTAGATTGTAAAACATTACGGATTGAAGGCTAAGCTCTAGGAGTTGTTTATGGTGCAAAAAAATTAGACACTTGTCTTCTTTTTTTCCTAACATCAAGTGCAACATTCCATTCTTGTTAGGTAGGAATACTACCACCTTTAACATCCCCACTATCATCCTTACTACCAACAAAAGAACTTTCACTACCAATTTTACAGTTCAATATTTGCCTTTTATCTTTTTCATGTCGATACTCTTCAAGCAAAGTCTTCACTTGTTATTTCACAATATGGCTCATTTTTTTTACAAGGCCTCATATCACCTTTGACCCCAACTAAGTGCTTCTTTAATATGATGATTTCTCCTCCTTTCAAATGTTGGTTACAATACAAATAAATGGTATGATTCTTCTTTCCATAAGCTAATCTAACATAAGCCCGTGTCACAACCCGGTACCACATCAGATCTATGATAACCGACGTATAATCGGGCTAAGGACACTTACGGTATCCTTAATCCGACTATGCAAGGCTAACTGAATATCTATTCTTCTTCTTTTTTTTTCTTTTTAGAAAATTTGGGCAGCACAACGGCTGTGTTTTAAAAATCTCAAAAGGTGCAAACATTTTTAAACACACTTCTATATTCACATCTAACCACAACTTCAAGACTTTTAAAGTCTACTTAAGGCAATCTCAACTCAATGCAATTTCAACAATAGTATCAAAAGTTCATACATAAATTTTTTTATAAAACATAAGGCAATCAAAAGTTAACTTACAAATTCATAAAGCGTATCTACATAAACACAATTCATGAGCCACTAGACAATAAAAGTACAAAATAGGAAACTACCCACATGCGGTAATATCCTAAAACTGTCAAAAGACAGTAAAATCTACTTAGAGCTTCAAGCTCATTAAATTAACCTGCATAGTTGGAAAGCAGAGGGGGGTGAGTACACTAGGTACTTGGTGAGCAGGAAAAACATATATCACAAATAGAATTCGATTCATACCAAGACGATGTAGGGAACCTATGAAGTGAATATATATCACATAAAAATACATAGGCGCAGCCTATGACTCAACATATCCTGGTTAGGAATCATATAGGCCTATCCTATTAACTCACTCATCCAGTGAACAGAGGTTCCAGTTCCAGTACACAAAAGCATAAAAACATCATATATATTAATCAAATCTCGATAGGAAAACCATTATCAGGATAAGCCAAAACAATCATGTGTGATACCATTAGTCGACCAAACTAATGTGCATATCCACCGATACTCAATGTTAGCTCAACTTTCATCCGTGGTGAGTTCGGACTACAGTCAACAAGAGCGTCACAACCCTAGGTGATGACCTCGTCGATGTCCAGACCCTAGGTGTGGAATCACCCGTAAGTCCCGTAGAAAGATGTCGATACGATGACTCGACTTTTATGTACCAGCGTCAAGGGTACGAGGGTCGCTTAATCAGTAATCAGTTGTGCCTAGCACACGATTGGCCAATCGTTTTCTCACCAATCACAAAACAAAGCATATACAATTATTAAGTATAAAAATCAAGTGAGGCACCAAGCCTTTATTTATCGGTCTAACCGATAAATGAAAACTTATCATGGCTCTAAGCTAAAAGAGAACAAAAACATACATCATACATGACTCGATTATGCATATGTAAATTCCAAAACATTATTTCATGAAATAAAAGTCATGTTTATATCACTGGCATACATACCAAAAGGACTTAAATACATCTTTGAACTCATACACAACCATATATATGTATATCAATATACAATAGTATCTCCAAGTACAGAACAATACAAAATGCTCAGAAAGTCCAGCGTTACAACCCATGTTAGATTATTGAATCTTCCTAAAGTGGTTGAATTATCAAAAATACTTAAATTTCTTACCATT
This sequence comes from Erythroxylum orinocense, assembly GCA_025531955.1. Lineage (NCBI taxonomy): Eukaryota > Viridiplantae > Streptophyta > Magnoliopsida > Malpighiales > Erythroxylaceae > Erythroxylum > Erythroxylum orinocense. The sequence goes on along the minus strand of JANZLX010000008.1, from coordinate 30,683,906 downwards.
TATTTATAAAAATAAATGAAGATGTATATCAAAATTAACTCAATAACTTTGTGTAAAAAAACATGAAGAAATAAATTAATAATAGTTTTTCAATTGCTCATGTTTCTTTCTAAACCCAAACATCAAATATATACATTGATTATTGCATTTTCACAATTATAACTCATTTTATGTGATTACATAATTCAAATATAAGGTCACAACTATAAACTGTTTTGTGTGATTACATAATTTAAAAATTAACTAACAATTATAACCTATTTTGTATGATTATATAATTCAATCATAAACTCACAAGTCACAATTATAACTCATCTTATGTTATTACACAATTTAACCATAATCTCACATCTATAATTCAATTTGTGTAATCATGTAATTCAATCATAAAGTTACAAATATAACATATTTTATGTGATTACATAATTCAAACATAAACTCATAATTATAACCTATTTTGTATAATTATGTGACCCAACCATAAACTTATAACTATAACTTATTTTGTATGATTATTGGTTAGTTGTTTAAATAATTCAATCATTAATATAAAATCACAACATAACTCAATTTGTATAATTATTAATTATTTAATTCAACCATAAATTAACTAATCCATTTTTATAATTACAAATTCAATTTATAATAAATACTAACTTTTCACTGAAATTTCAATGTATCTCAATCTTAAATTTCAAACAAAAAAAATCTCAAATTCATAATTTAATTTTAAATTTTAGATAACAAATTAATAACCTTAAATTCATAATCTAATTCCAAATTCCTGTTTCTAATCGTTATAGAAACACAACCAATTCCAATTTTCAAACAACACTTTGTTAATTTTTATGAATGCCACAAGTTCAAATTTCCACAATCACAATTCACAAGCCACACACCACAGATCCACAAAACCATAAAATAAGTAATCACATTATCAATTTTATCAATTATCACACATGATTCTAGCAAATTTTTGCTTACAAAATGCAACATTGGCTTTATCTTTATCATAGGCACAAGCTCATAATACTAGAATTTTACAACACAACATAAGGTGACAATGGAGGGTGATGTGGTGCAATGGTGGAGGATCAAAGGTGGAGCCTAGAGGCTAGAGGATGATTTGTGATGGGCCATAAGGTATGTATGGTGTAATGTGACGGTTGGGACTGCTACAGATTGTAATAGGCATGAGGAAACTCAAGACTATTACAGGTTGCGGGATATTAGCAATGATGATGGCAACTGACAAACTATAGTAAGGTGAAGGGATGACAAGGTGATGGGTTGTGACTTACAAGAGGTCAGCATCGATAATGGCAACCGGTTGCAAGAGATCTTAGCAATTGACAACAACAACAACAAGGTGAAGAGACGGTGAGGTGATAGAGACTACATTGAGACTACTGGAGGAAAGTGAGAGTGACATGGAGACGACTAGAGGAGTGTGGAATTGGAGAGATGAGGTATTACGACTAAGGGAGGCAATCGAAATCGAATAGGGGTAAGTGGAACAGGGAACAAGGGTTTTGATCTTTTTAGGTCTTTTTTACATTTTAATCCTTATGTTTTTATTTTTACGAAACTACTATTCTTAGTATTTCATTAGTTTACATATAATACCCTTTCTTCTAAATGTTTCTTTGAAATGAATAGAATGAGGTGGACATTAATAACAAAAGGGTCAAGATCAAGCTAATTTTAATATGTAGATTTTGCTTTAATCATGATTGAATTTAATGCTTTCTAAATTAGACTTTGAATTGGACTTGAGGTTTAGGGCTTAATCTAGCTCAAATTTGATAAGTTTGGTCAAAATTTCAAAAGAGTATGAAACCTCTTATTAGAATCAAATATATTAATTCGAGCTAAACTAATTTTTAGATTGACTTTGAATTTTAAGTTAAGTTTAAGTGAGCATAATTTGTCTTATTTTTAAGATTGTTAATTTTTGTTTTGAAATCTTTAAAGTTTCTCATTTAAATAAGTTTCGTTGTTCCCAGATGAAATGTGAATTATTGTTTTTGTTAGCATATATAAATTAAAATATATGTTATTGACTTTAGTTATCTTTTTGGTTATAGATTAATGAAAAAAGATATGAAACATATCTTTTGAATATTAATGTAATCGTTTACTATTTTCAATACATCCAAAAGAAAAGTAGTCTTTTATTGAAAAAGAGAGCGCTAAACCTTATTTAGGTTTGCTTAACAAAAGGCTTACATATTAAGAAATTTGTAGGTTCAAATGCTAATGCTTAGCAAAAGTCTTACATATTAAGAAATTTGTAGGTTTAAATGCTAACATATAACATTATCTTACATATTCTCATAAAATTATAGAAACATTCATAATTTTTAAAGATACAATTTTACTCCTTTTCTTATCTAATATACTATTTTATATTAAATTAATTGATTAAGGCATCAAAAGCCAAAAGCTGAAATTCTTTCTAGCAATTAGGTTTTATAAGCCTATAAAAACATGTCTAACTAGTATTCAAGTTTTTAGACCTAGTCTATTCATTATAAACCCATTGTCAACAGGCATAATGAATTCTTTTGAAACCATTTAACATCCATTATAGAGGCAATAGTAATTTAATTTTTTGAATCTCGATTTATGATCACATGTACACAATTATAGACATATAACATGTAATAACTCCCTTGATCCATTGAACCACCACAAACCTTTATTTTTGCTAGTTTGCCTACAACCCTTAAAAGCATATAAACTTCATTTTCTCTAGTTTATCCACAACCTTTAAGAGCATAAAGTAACAATTGCAAATTTTGACTATTGTTTTTTGACCTAGGCCCACTCAGAAAGAGACACACAAGATCAAGCCAAAACTACCTCTAGATATAAATCAAAATAAACCTAAGATGTACGAAGAAAATTATCATAACTGGACTATTAACTAGGTAGGGTGCATAAATGAAAATAATAATGTTTGTGTTGTTTGTTATAATTTACTAAAGTTCTAATTTGACATTGGCACCCTCCTTTGTCGCATCCAAAAAAAATATCATTAGCAAACAACATACACTGAGGCAAATTCCCTTAGATATTATTGGTGAGCTCATCCATCGTTATCGAAAATAGGAATATATATATTGATATGAAGGAGCCTGAGTTCTGTCCTAAGCAACCAAATAGCTTACCTAAACACATACTACCTTGTAGATGGGTAGAATAATATACTTTGCAAACCTATATGGTGCAAAATGATAGAGCTAAATAATGCCCAAATAAGGATAACAAACACAAGGGGAGGATAGAGACTAGCTTGCCAACATTGAACATGTCTTTGAAACATATCTTGAATTTCATATGAGAGATACTTGACTAATCTCCCTCGTCTAATGCCATTAAGACAATAATTCATGAAAACCTACTACAATTTCCATAGAAATTATAGACATGACATCAAGTACTATAAAAACCTGAAATATACTATTGAGAAACTTATATGAAGAGGTCACTTAGGAAAATCTACAAAAAAAAATGAACAGCTTTTTAGCCAATTGAGTATGTTCCCAAGATATTTATTATTGCAAAATATTGAATTACTAATGAACTTTGATATAAGTGTCATTGATATCAAATTTTTATGTCAAGGCTTTACCAAGTATAACTGTATTCTTTTAAAGGAAGGAATAAGGTCAAAACCTTGAAGGGATTACAAGACTTATAAAATAATGTGCTTTTATTTACTTGGAGAGTTTATTCAAGTTATTGTGAAGTTACTTGAAGGATTCTAAGATGTATTCACATGCTTTACAATAAGTTGAAAGGTTTTAGGACATAAAAGAATTAAAGGAAGCATTGCAAGATGAGAATTTACTTTTTGATAAGCATTTTTTTGGTTAGTAAATGCAGTTTAATTGATTGGATAATGAGGCTACAAGAAACCATAATCAATATCCGATGAACTAAACTAAATCAATCAAATGAATTAAACTTCATTTTTAAAACACAAACCATTATATTTTGTCCCGTATGAAAAGGAATGATCTTAAAAACATCTAAAAGGTTGAAAAAAATATAAGAAACCTTCCATAGAATAATAATACACAAGAGAAATAATAGTAACAAGGGAATTAAAAATGCTACAAGAGATAAAAACTTATTTAATAATTGTGTTGTGATTTATATATGAGAAAATTTTGTGGTAGTAAGAATATTATAACCAGAAAGAAAAATTAAGTGATTTAATGGCTTATGAGTTTATTGGGGAGATTTTAAACACCTAATACTCTATGAGGTTTATCTTAAGCCTTAAAAAACACAAGTTATAATAGTTTTCTCTTTATTTTTCAAGCAAGAGATAGAGGATTCAAAATATTTAAATGGAGCATGGGGAGTTGAAATGGTCAAGGAGGATTGAATCACTATAAATTATAGTGTTCATCTTTATCTATAACTCTTTAACTATTTTAGGACACTAGAACCCTTATGCTTTGGACCTTTTTTCACTTTAGTCCTAATTTTTAAAAACTATTATTTTGCTTTAAGATTATGTTTTTATATCACATGTGCACTTTAGCTTTATTGTTTGTTATAAAACCTAATAGAGAATGAAAAAACAACACAATATTGTTTATATTAAATGGCATAACTAAGATAGGTGTTATGCCATATAACACCTACACAAGTAATACAACATCATTTCACCATTCTCCAGTAGGTTTTCTAATGGAGAATGAAGTCAATGGATACAGGTGACACAAAAACATAACCTGAGGGTATAATAATTTTTAAAAATTAGGGACTAAAGTGAAAAGATCTAAACCATAAGGGGGTCTGGTGTAATTTACCCATTATTCTATGTTGATCTTTTATGATTATTGTTGTCTTTGTAATAGCTAGAGCTTGTGTGAATTGTTGGTAAGGTATACTTTGATATATCGGTTAGAAACTAAGGACTATAGGGCAGTTAGCTCAAAGACTATGAATACCTTAATATTGCCTTTAATATTTTCTTTAATTTAATAATGCCACTTATTAAGTACCAACCAAATTTGCAATTATTTTATGATTGTTTTTACATTGTTTTTAAGCATATAGAGTATAAAAAAATTTGCATCCTAAGTGTTTGATCAATTATTTAAAAATAATTTCCATAGTTGTCGTCACCAATTAACCCTCTATAAGTATCTAACTGTATTATAGGAAAAGACAATGGCATATATTAAGAGACACAATATTAATTATCACTCTAATTTAACAATAATGATTGAGTTGTTTTTACTTTAAAGTTTTCTCTATTGCAATATAAATACCCACAACCTATGGTAATTGCTTACCATTAATAAGTATACAATAATGAATAAGGATCAATCCCATGAGGAAGCTAAAATAGTTTAGATTACTCTCTTACTACTAACTAGTTAAAGAATTAAAATATATTGATTACTAGTGGAGTTAAAAAATAAAACAAAAAATAAACCAATAAGAACAAATCCAAGAAATTAAATAGAGAATTAAGATATAAGTAATGTCTACATAAGGATTATCCTAGCATCATCTTTGAAGTCATGATTTAATAAACTTAGAAGAATTTTATTATTTAGACTGACCAAAATTTCTAGGTTCTTAAATTGCTCTCTCTCAAGTTACAACCACCTTTCCTAAGTTGACTAATCTATATTTGTATGTAATTAAAACTCCTAAGAATCCATTAGATTATGTGAATTTCTATAAAATTTTTGATCGTAACACCATAAGATTCATGTTGTTATATCTCTAATACCATATGTAACTCTTAATATCTAACTCGTGATTCACTCAAATGCATATTATCTTGAATCATCCATATGAAATTTAATTTTATATTTAATCACCAACTTAAGTAAATATGCTTTAAGAACATTCAAATATATTTCACAAGATAAAGTCTCACTTCATAAATAATATTGAATCAATCCTTAACAAAGACAATGTGAGGGTTCACCTCATCTATACATATAAAAAAACCAGTCGTAAATTATGTTTATACCAATAAGTTATAAAATAAAACATATGAAAGTAAACAAAAAAGTTATATATTAAATATTTGTATTCTAATAATTTATGATATATTAGGAAGATCTCTAATCTTTTTCTCTATAAAGAATGACTGTTTAATTGATCTTCTGAGGGTTGTTCGGGTTGTTCTATCTCCTAGTGACTAACTGATAGAACCCCGCCACGAAGGTCTTCGAGGATTCCTATCTAGAATAAGAAGTACTTGGACTAAGTCTTGTTTTAGTTGCTACTTTGGATTATTTTTACTTGTTAGTTTTATGTTTAATAAGTCAAATTTGCTGTTATGAATTGTTGCAACAAATATTGCCTATTTATGCTCATAAGTGCCGTTTAAGGGCTTTAGAATAGGGCCAGTTAATTTTATTTTCTCTCCTATTTATACCTTTGTATTTGCAGCAGAAAATATTCATTGAAATAACACCAGAAAATTTCTTATTCTGAGAATTTATTCTCTTGGCTTTGATTGGGACCTATCAGTGCTATCAGAGCCACGGATATCCTATTCTTTTTTTTCCTTTCCTCTTTTTCATGGCTACAAACAAAGAGAGAATTGAAAATTTAGATGCTGGGCTTGGCCAAATCTAAGAAAATCTGTCCAAAATGGAACGAGGATTGAGCGATGAATTGCAGCAAATTAAAGCAGCCATCACAAAATTCTCGGAGCTCTCCCTTCCTAGCAGAGATGGATCAAGTAGTGCCAGTGACCGTAATAGTCACAATCGTGTCCACCAGGAGGAATTCAAAGAAGGAGGAAAACCGTTGTTCTCCGCGAAACTGGCAAAATCAGAGTTTCCGAAGTATTCCGGAGATGACCCAACAGAGTGGTTTACCAGAGTTGATCAGTTCTTTGAATATCAAGGAACCCCAGAATCAGAGAGGGTATCATTGGCCTCCTACCACCTTCGAGGAGAAGCAAATGAATGGTGGCAGCAGCTTCGCAGAACACATACAGAAGCGGGGAAAGATGTAACGTGGGAGGTGTTCTTTGAAGAGTTATGGTCTCGCTTTGGGCCCACCGATTGTGAGGATTTTGATGAGTCTTTATCAAAAATCCGATAAATGGGACCCTTACGCGACTATCAATGCGAATTTGAACGACTTAGAAATCGAGTTAAAGGATGGACACAGAAGGAACTAGTAGGAACATTTATGGGAGCTTGAAACCCGAAATTGCCAAAGGAATTCGTATGTTGAAACAAAAAACCCTGAAAGACGCCAATAGTCTGGCTCGGATGAAAGATGAGCAATTGCTGAGACAAAAGAAGGCAATTCGCCCATCCTATCAGATGAGCAACTCGTCTCCAACAAAAAGCAAACCGAATACACCAGTGAAGCGGCTTTCTTGGGAGGAGATGCAGAAGCGGCGAACCCAAGGATTGTGCTTTAATTGTGATGAGAAATTCATTCCTGGGCACAGATGTTCCAAACCGCAACTCCTTCTTCTTGATGGCGGGTTTGACTTTGAAGAAGACGATGATGAGATTGAACCTGAGATCTCCTTATATGCACTGACTGGGTGGTCCTTAGTGGGTACTATGCGGGTTGCCATTCAAATCAAGTCCCTGGAATTAATTTTCCTTATTGATAGTGGATCCACGCACAATTTCATCAACGAAAAGGTGGCTGGGACATTTAAACTTTCAGTAGAAGCAACCAGACCCTTTAACGTGAAAGTAGCAAATGGGAATCCTTTACAGTGCAGTGGGAAATTTAAAAATACTCCTACCCTCTTACAAGGTATTCCCTTCTCCATTACTTTCTATTCACTGCCACTTATGGGTTTGGATGTGGTATTAGGAGTACAGTAGTTGCAACAATTAAGGATAATTCAATGCAATTGGAATAGGTTGACGATGGACTTCATGTGGAAAGGTCAGCCACAATACCTGCAAGGAATCCAAGAACAACAAATTAAATCCTCTTCCTTGAAGGCGATGGCCAAGGAATTAAAACACAGTGGTTCCCTTTTCGCCATTTGTGTAGAGTCCTCATCGACAATCCTCCCCGAAGGAATTCATCCAGAAATGCGAAGCTTGTTAGATCAATTTCCGGATGTCTACCAAAGGCCAAATTAGCTTCCTCCTGAGCGGGTAATCAACCACAGAATCAACCTCCAAGAAAGAACGAATCCCGTTAATGTCCGGCCATACAGATATGCCTACTTTCAAAAGGTGAAAATTGAAAAACAAGTCCAAGATATGCTGAATTCAAGGTTGATTCGAGCTAGTACCAGTCCCTTTTCTTCCCCTGTCCTACTTGTTAAGAAAAAGGATGGTTCTTGACGATTCTGTACAGATTACAGGTCTCTCAATGTTGTGACAATTTGCGACAGATTCCCAATTCCAATGGTGGAAGATATGCTGGATGAACTCTACGGTGCTGCCTACTTTACAAAACTTGGTTTTATTGCGGGCTTTCATCAGGTTCAAGTTCACCTTGCTGACATCCACAAAACTGCCTTCCGCACACATAATGGCCACTATGAATACTTGGTAATGCCCTTGGCCTATGCAATGCACCCTTCACTTTCCAAACTCTTTTGAACACTATTTTCCGCCCTTATTTACCCAAATTTGTGTTAGTGTTCTTTGATGATGTTTTAATATATAGCCCAAATTGGAACATACACCTATAACATGTACGTTTGGCTTTTGAATTACAGAGGCAACATAAATTTTACATCAAACTCAGTAAGTGCGCCTTTGGACAGCAGCAAATTGAATACTTGGGGCATATTGTCTCTTGTAATGGAGTACAAGTGGATCAGGGCAAAATTAAGGTTATGCTTAAATGGCCTAAAAGCACTGATGTGACTGAATTACGTGGTTTTTTAGGCTTGACAGGTTATTACAGGAAATTTGTTCGTGATTACGGGATCATAACTCAACCATTAACTAATCTGTTGAAAAAGGGCCCATTTTCCTGGAATGCCAATACAGACAAAGCCTTTACAGCCTTGAAAGAAGCCATAGCCTCAACACCCATTCTTGCAATGCCTAATTTTGACGAGCCTTTTGTCATTACCACGGATGCTTCAAATATTGGCATCGGGGCTGTATTATCCCAGCATGACAGACCCATTGCATTTATGAGTCGAGCATTAGGAATCTCCAAACAAACTTGGTCCACTTATGCAAAGGAGATGCTGGCGATCCTATAAGCAATTCATACTTGGCGTCCATACCTGCTTGGCCGAAAGTTTTACATTCAAACCGACCAGCGTAGTCTCAAGTATCTGGTCGAACAACGGGTGGTCACACCAGAACAACAAAAATGGGTCTCCAAATTAGTGGGATTTGACTATGAAATTATATACAAGCCGGGCAAAGAGAACAAGGTCGCTAATGCCTTATCCCGGATTAGTGGCAGCCCAAGCCTAAGTGCTCTTTTCCTCCCTCACACTTCACTTTGGGATCAGATTCGAGCTACAATTTCTACTCATCCATACATGATTGAGATAGGCAGATTGGCAACAGAAAATCCATGAACACTATATTCTTGGCGAAATGGATTGATTCTTTACAAGAATTGGGTCATGGTTCCTCCTAATTCTGATTTAATTTTCAGATTTTACAGGAATTTCATGATTCACCTAGTGGAGGCCATTCTGGAATCTTGCGCACCTACAAACGGATTGCTCAGCAGTTTTATTGGCCCTTAATGCGCAACTGGATTCAGGAATACATTGCCGCTTGTTTTGTTTGTCAAAAGAATAAAGCTACTACATCATTACCGTTGGGGCTTCTTCAACCTTTGCCCATACCACACTAGGTTTGGGATGATATTGCAATGGATTTCATTGATGGACTTCCTTCCTCTTGTGGCAAAAATTCGGTGCTAGTGGTAATTGATCGACTCAGCAAGTATGCACATTTCTTGTCTCTATCTCATCCATATTCTGCAAAAAAATGTGGCTGACAATTTTGTGGATGGAGTAGTTAAATATCATGGAATGCCCAAATACATCGTCAGTGACAGGGATCCGATTTTTATTAGCTATTTTTGGCGAGAATTTTTCAAGCTCTCTGGTACAAAACTAAATATGAGTTCATCGTATCATCCAGAAACCGATGGGCAATCAGAGGTCACTAGCAGGTGTTTGGAGCAATACCTCTGATGTTTTGCATCACAACAACCCCACAAATGGAGCTCGTTCCTTCCTTGGGCGGAATACTGGTATAATACTTCCTTTCATCGATCAATTGGAATGACTCCCTTTATGGTTTTGTATGGCAGACCTCCACCTATGGTGCCACAGTATGAAATTGGTCAATCCCCTGTTCATAAAGTTGATCAGACCTTGAAAACTAGAGATGAAATCTTACAGGAGCTGAAATTCCATCTTTCCCGTGATGCTAATCAAATGAAACAATATGCTGATTCAAAACGCAGGAATATGGAATTCCAAATTGGTGACCATGTTTACCTTAATCTGCAGCCTTATCGTTAACATTCATTTTACAAGAGAGCATTTCAAAAGCTTGCAAGTCGTTATTATGGGCCCTTCCTAGTATAAGAAAAAATTGGGCAATTGGCTTACAAATTAAAGCTACCTGTTGGTTCTAAGATTCATCATGTCTTCCATGTTTCGCTTCTCAAAAAACATATTGGAGATAATTTGCCTGTGTCTGATGTTTTGCCTCAAATATCAGTTGACGGTGATGCCAGCAGAGGTCTTGGATACAAGGTGGATTCGACGTGGTTCAAAGGCTGTACAAGAAAGTTTAGTTCTGTGGAAACATTTGCCACGGGATGATGCTACATAGGAGAATTCTGCTGAGCTACAATCCAGATTTCCAAATCTAAACCTTGAGGACAAGGTTCCTTCAAATAGGGGAAGCAATGATAGAACCCCGCCATGAAGGTCTTCGAGGATTCCTATCCAGAATAAGAAGTACTTGGACTAAGTCTTGTTTTAGTTGCTGCTTTGGATTATTTTTACTGCTGCAATTATTTTTACTTGTTAGTCTTATGTTTAATAAGTCAAATTTGTTGTTATGAATTGTTGCAGCAAATATTGCCTATTTATGCTCATAAGTGCCGTTTAAAGCCTTTAGAATAGGGCCAGTTAGTTTTATTTTCTCTCCTATTTATATCTTTGTATTTGCAGCAGAAAGTATTCATTGAAATAATACTAGAAAACTTCTTATTTTGAGAATTTATTCTCTTGGCTTTGACTGGGACCCATCACTAACCCTAAGTTTAGAATAAAAAATATGGAAAAGATTGATAAAATATCTTAAAATTAGGATTTCCAATTGCTTTTATATGTTTTTCGCCTAGAACATAATTTGGGACATGATCTTATCTCAAGGAATATATCATTGTTTTGTTTTTTTGAAGAGAGATATAGGCTTTGGCATACTTGTGTATCTTTTTGTAACTTTTCTCTAAGGCAACACAAACTAAGACATCATTGTATCTCATGCCATGTTGTTGTTCAAATAGTCTCTCCACCATATAGTCTATCCTTAGGTCGTGTCTTCATACTCTGATGAACTAAGAGGGAGATGAGTTAGCACATGACCACATATTAGGCCATGTTTAACCGAAAATTGTGTGTGTGTGTGTTTTTTTTACATTTTTGCTTGTAATCCTCTCCAATTCTACACAAATCTCATCCTAAGGCATCATCTTTTTAATTATCTAAAAATGTAAAATAAAGTAAGTAAACTACGGTAATTTGAGTATAAAAACAAATTAAACATTTATCAATATATGTGCATTTTTATATACATAAATATCTCGACACTTAAGATTTTACTTGTCCTTTAAACAATTTGATTTTAATCACACTCCAATTAAATGAGATTCAATTCTCTGACAGTTCAACAAAACAATTAAAACAATTAAAATTTCTCATCATTTATCTAACTACATTGTTCATTAACTATTTATATCTCCAAATACCTACATCGATTTGCAACATAGTTTAACCTAAATTAATAATCCTAAAAAGAAAAGCTTAATTCAAAGAATTTAACCTTGTATATAAAATGAATATTAATTAGTAAATAGCTTTTAATCTTAATCACTTAATAACTACTATATAAAAATTAAAGCACTTATTTTAATTACTTTTATAAAGCTCTGTATTCTTGTTTGAAATGTTACCATAACTTTTTAACATGAAGATAAACATTTTGTCATGAATACCTCGGTTACATATTTAGGTTACTATTTTAAATGGTTACTAGTACCACTCTCAACTTTAACATTTTACTTTAGGTTGAAGTCAATGAAGTGAATTTATTTATGCTCACTTTATTTAAACAATGTTTTTATTTCACATAATAGAATACTAAACTACTTGATAATCTTAACTTTACCCTCATGTACAGTTTCATTATTCAAATCAAGTACTAATATTAAGACCATTAAATTAAATGAAACTAAAATACTGACCAATGCTTTTATATTTATATAATGTTAATTTAACCTACTTGACTCATATTGTAATTTAACTTTTAATGATTCATCTTGATCCCCTTTCTTTAATTATTTAACTTCCTAAAATTATAACTTATTACACTAAATTTTTTTTTGCCTCCACTTAAAATTTTTTTTGGATCCGTCCCTGATTGTCGCTATCTATAATAGGCATTATGGATGGTTGATGTGTTAGAGAATAAACAATTCAATGGTAGATAACGATGATAATTTAGACTTTAGTGATAAATATATCGATTAACCATACTTAATGAATTTCATTAAGTTAAATTTTACATCAAAAGATGATAATTATCTAGTTAGATATACATACGTGCCTCCATGATATTACTAGACTTGGGTCTGTACTTAGAGGTCTACCTTTTACTAGATTTTATTATGTACATTACTTATTATCAAAATTGGAAGCAGAACTATCGCTACTTAGAGAACCACCATAGCTAAATCATGACATTGTCTATTAGTAAAAGAAAGCTAGAAAGTGTTTGATAAATCTGCAGCAAAAGTTCGATGGGCAAGTGGCCCCCAAACTCCACTTGGACTAGTTAGTGCATGAAAAGCCTAACATCGGATTTTCCTCCGTTAAGTGGTTTGAGGCCTGTGGATAACACACGTCTGCGGAGGTTTCAAGGCCTAGAATGCAATCCACTAACCACAGAACAGACCCGTCGATGTAAATTACCCAAATTAATGATCTCCAATAATTGGAAGCATAGACGTAACTATGTGGGGTTCAGTAGTACACTGAATTTCTTAAAATTTTTTTTATATATAAAGATGAGGTTATTTAGGAGTCAGTAGTATATTGAGCTCCTCAAAATTTTAAAAAATTAAATATTTAGGTCTTTTTATCTTAAATTTCTGGCTCTGTCCTTGATTGGAAGAATGAATTCTGTCGGATGTTAAATTGTGTATGTACCTACAAGACAAAAACAGGCAACACAAAAACCTCTGCTGAACCAAAAATGGAGAGTGAACAAACCATAATCTAGTTGTGTTGGTTTTCAACCTAGAAGTATGCTCGGCGGACACAGGAAACTCATCCAGATAGGCGGAAAACATGACAAGAAACACACCTGTTTTTGGTTTGGCCTGAAATTTAGATATGGCTTCATAAATAATTAATATATCATGTAGAAAAAGACCTAAAAGTTAACAAGAAACACTAAGTTCTTGTGAAAACCCGAAAGCCTATTGTTCTATTTTAGGATTATGGACTAATCCCAATGGGCCAAGTTTTATGCAGTTATTGCGGTGTGAAACAACAAAACCAGATGAGTTAAAATGTTTTTCTAAATTTGGGCTTGTAAAGAGAAATGGATATATGTGTAACGTGGATGATACATTATAATAAGTGCCCAAATTTATTTTAAAAATAAGTTTTAAAATTTACATATATTTAATTTATATACATTATCCATATGGATGAATTCAACGATACGTTTCTAACTGAATTATAAAATTAAAATTGATTAGTTCGATCTTAGTTAGAAATTTAAATTAGTATCTTAATAAGCTGAATATTAGAAATGAGTTACTAATTAAATGGATATAAAATTAGAAAAAGTTTCTAACTAAATTGAAACTACTACTATAATATTAAATTAGAAATAAGTTTCTAATTGAATTGAATTAATTAAATCAAACATTATGGTCTAAAAGGAATTTTTTAATGCTCTTTTTTAGCATTTTAGCTTTAATGGTATGCTCATATTATGAGAAACATTTAAACTTATTATTCAAATAGTTGGGTGATGCAAACTTTCTAAAAGAGAATAAGAGAAGAGAAGTGTCTAGAGGTCTTAGTCTTAGTGGCACATCAAGGGGCATTATAGAGCTAATAAACTGTATAAATTTTAATGATTCATTTAAAGAACTAATGGACTCAATTTTCATAGAGTTCCTTGAATTTCATATCCTTAAGATTTATCATATTTTATAATTTTAATAAAAAGTGACGATTCATCAAATTTTATAATTTTAGTCAAAAAGTGTTAGTCACTTTTTTATTCAATATTTGATAATAATTACATAGCATTTGTTGTTTGTAGCAATTGTTAAAATTTTTTTAAATATTATGTGTCTATTGAAATGTATTGTTCTTTCAAATATTATGATTTAATAATTTTTTTAAAATATTATGTTTGCAAACTCAGTGAGTGAATCATCATCGATGCACTCACGTAAGTCATATCATAGATGATAATTCCAGTAACATATTATTGCACATCAACAATCATATCACATAGAACAGTTTTAATCACCACATCACATTATCAATGATATCCAGATGTATTGCAATATTTTGATCCAATTAGAACATATCACATATGCAAAAATGCAAATGTACATGTACTTTATTTCTTCTTCTTTTTTGTTGTGATCAAATATGCCAATTCACGCCCTGGGTTTTAAAGAATTTTATGTTGGCCAGCTTAATGAGCATTATAGCCTTGATCATATTACAAGCATTAAGCCCTAATTTCACATTACGAGCCTTAGGCTCTGATTACGAGCATTTCGCCCTAAATGTTTGCATATTGTTCATTTTGATCATAACTCCTATTAACTCATCATGAATGTCAAATTCCATGGTATGAATCATCTCACGCATCATTTGTTTTCATCAGTGTAATTGGTTATCCAAAATTCACATTCAATTTGGATCCATTAAGCATTTAATGGATAATCACATAATCAATAATTCACATTCAATTTGAAAACACTTCCATATACAGTCCCAAAATATCAAACTTCTCAGATCAACAATGTTCGAAATTATAACAATCATATAAATAACAATTTAATAACTGAAATTTAACCAAAAATAAATTAATCATAGTGAGAAACACTAGGTTAACTCACAGAACACTCCAACGAGCTATTGTCTTAATGTCCTGACAATATTTAGGTATTGAAAATCACTCTGAGAGCCTATTAGACATACATATGAACACTTGTCACTGATAACGAATAGTGAGAATATTTACACAATCCTTAAGTGCAATGTTTATATCCTTTTCTTCCTAATGTTCCTTTATGAACAAGCTGTCTTCTTTTAATCATAATTCTCTCCACAAAAATTCAAATACCATGATTATTGCGCCCCTTGAAAGTAGAATTCCATTAGTCTTAATATATCTAAAAATTACATAAACAACATGTTGAACCCCGAACTTTTCTATTAAATAAGACATTGTTGGTGATTATTTATGTATAAAGAAAAAGGAGAATTCTTGAATTTGAAATGAAATAGAAAAGATAGTTTAGGTACAAGATGAGTTATATGTAATATGTTAGAAGTTAAAAGCTGAAAAAATGTAATTGAAAGATGTTCATTGAGCATGCTTTGGTGTTTTAGCCATAACTTTGCTCTAGTTATCAAAATGAGATGATTCTTAATTTGAATTAAAATAAAGAGATAAGGCTACAAATGGTTTGATGAAATTGAGTTTTAATTTAGTCTCTAAGAATTTCAATTTCTGGATGGAAGTTGAGCACATAATATTGTTTTAGTATAAGAACAGTCCAAAATGTTTGGTGTATAACTTTTAAATTTTTGAACCAAATTGAATGATTTTTGTGTCATTAGAAAATTGAGACAATGAGGAACATTTTTCTAGAAGGAAGTGCTATCAAATTC
>JANZLX010000008.1:30615513-30651314 GCA_025531955.1 Erythroxylum orinocense | reverse complement strand
ACATTACATAAACGAAATACATGCATATATAAAAGGAATACCTCATAATATATTATTAACAAATCATAATGTTAATATATGAATCACAAATGTTCATTGGCCTAGGGCACACTACTAACATACACTTCATAATCAGTTACAAACCATTCCACTTTGGGCCGTTTAGGCCCAGTTCATATATAAGACTCTTACAAACATTTCCAATTGGGAAAGTCCTTACAAAACAAAAACATTTGAATAAATATTGTACAGAAATTGCGAAATATAAACTATACAAAATAGGAAATCCTAATGCAGACACGAACTGATCCCAACCTCTATTTTTCCTTGCATGTGGTAAGTATACTCCCGTTGCCTAATGGAGTATTTTCTGATTCTTGAAAAATAATTGCAAATTTTGGGTGAGTTTTGCAAACTTAGTGAGTGACCATCCACGATGGCTCACCCAATCATATAACACATAATTCACATTAGATCTCACACTTCATATTCAATACAATTTAATCCTTCATATTATGCATATGCAATGCACATGAGACCCACTTTTCATTTTTTATTTTGTTGTGACCGAGTGCCTAAACTGTCCCATATAGGGCTCATTAACTGCCCCTTATCCACTTGGGGGATGCAGGGCTCATTAAACATTGTGTCTGAGGCTCTGACTCACTTTTGAGCTCGAAGGTCATTTCCACTCGTTGAGCTTTAAGCTCTGATCGTTGGCTACTCTGGTCAGAACTGTCATTATATTTCATGCATTCATTCAATGGAATGCATCAATCATATTTGTATGTACCCATTCAATCTCATTCCCATATCATCGGACCATAGTTCGACGTTCAACTTATAGTTGAGGGGCACACTTTCCCTTACATACAATTGCTCATTCAAAACGCATTGATCATCAAATTATGTACACTTAGTTCAGCCAATTCACATTCAAGTAGCACTTCAATATCCAAATCAAATATCACCATCATCGGACCTCCTTTCCGAAACCCAACATAAGCAATCACATTCAAACAATCATTTCAAAATCAATCAATATCAAAAATTCAAACAAACAAACAATGGAATCAAACCATTCAGGTTTACTCACAAACTGCTCCCAAAGCTAGTGCCTGGAAGTTCCGATAACGTCTGTGGGTTGACATTCCAGTTGCTCCTCTAAAACAAATAACATATACATATATCACAATTTGTACCTTGAAGGTATTTCATAATGCACATGAATGAAATGAAAAATGTACAATGCATGTTCATGACAAATCCTGGGTATTTATCCATCAATTCCATCGCAAAAACATTCTCATTACAAAACTCATCTTTTTCCAAGTCACACTTTAGGGTCTATTATTCATACCAAATTAGGAAGTGAAGATGAAGTAATTTGATCATACTCCCTTCTAGAAAGGTGTTCCTCTATGTCTTATGATTCCATTGACACCAAAATCACTTATTTTGGTTTAGTAGATTGGGAGATATACCTCAAACATTTGTGGATTGTTCCAATTGCAAAACAGTGTACTAAACCTACTTTCTATCTCAAAATTGAAGACCTTAGGGACTGAATCAAAATTCCACTTCTTCATATAATTTGTAGCCCTGTTTCTATAGTATACTCCAATTGAAAACTCATCTCGTTTGGAATCCTATAGGTCCAAATATAATCAAAACATTGAAGTATGCCCAGTAAAACTAATCCCATTGACACTGTTCCAACAGACTCCCACACTTTCCTTTGATCAATCTCTTTCTATTCAACACCATTTAATACAAATTTTTGTGGAGATGTATGAAAATGTGTTAGGAACTTATTGCTTCAAGAACCAAGTCATTTGGAGGTCTAAAGAAGGAGTTATGAGCAAAAGATGCAATCAAGTTTAAGACCTCAATTAAATTGAGCTTAGTTTGGCGCGATTACCATAACTCTTGCTACAAAATTCAGATTTCTTTAGTTTTTGGACCACTGCAAATAGGACTTCTAGATCTACAAATTTTATGAAGACTATAAAACAATATTCAGCCACTAAATGCTCAAAAAACACGATTTCCAAAGTTGTCCTAACAAGGTTCGTTTAACAACGAACATGCATGTTCGTTTAACGGACATTGTCGGGCAAAACTGCCCCATTTCATCCGAGAAAGTCTGTTAAACGGACGACCATGTCCGTTTAACGGACACACATCAACTTAGGGGTGGTTTTACACCCGAGAAGGTCTGTTTAACGGACCTAATGTCCGTTTAACGGACGTATATCTCCAAAACCTCCCTCCAAAGCCTCTTCCAAGGTTCCTACAACCATCCTATCAACATATATATCCATAATCTTATCAAATTCACTTTTTCTAGCACAAATACACTTCATAACAACGGAAACATCAATTAGATTGCATTAAACCCTCATTTCTCAACTCATTTCATTCATCATTCTCAACTTCATCTTATCATTCCTAATCTCTATATCCTTTCTCGCTAACATAACTTATTCCTATGTACCAAGCACTTCATACTCAAAATTCATCATTTCCAAGTTCATGCATACTTCATGTACACCTCAAGTTTAGCTCAAAACATCCATACCCAATTCATATCCTCTATTTAACCATAAACACCCAAAATGGAACACAAGCATATACATCCATTCCCAACTTTTGCTGCACTCAATGTCCTGACTTCAAGTCAAGATTTGGGACTCTTAAAGACAAAATTTAAAATCAAAATCTTCATAAGAAATGTAGCCAATTGCCTATAGTTTCATTCAAACCAAAAATCAGTTCATTTGGACAACTAGAAAGGAAGTTATGGCTCATACATTGAAGCATACTCAAGATCATGTTGCTGCAAAATTTTCAGATTTCAAACATTCAATCTTTGCATCTAACTCATCTTATACCTTCTTATACCCAAATCATCGTTTCCATTACATTTCCTCATCATTATACACCTAACTCAACTCAATAAACCACTCTCAAACAATTCATGATCTAGAATTTATCTATAAACAAAAACAGAGCATACACATATATATCCATTCATAAGCAATTTCTACACTCATCCACTCACCCTTTGAAAATCATTCAATCTCTCAACCTCTCTATACCCTTACATGCATTATCATTCATCCTACACATACAAAAACAAGACATGAACATGAATTTGCATCATCCAAGACACATACATATTCTTTGCACAAATCAATCTTCAAGATACTCTAGTTACTCATCATATTAACTTAAAAAGAACCATTCCCAGATATTGAAAGAAAACTTACTTGATTAAATCCAAACTCTTCAACTCTCACTAAACCCTAATTCCCAAGTATCCCATGTTCTTCATCTTGAAAGAGGTAAAACTAGGTTTCCTTATGGCAACTTAAAGAATCAACAAGATGGAAGTAAAAAGTGAAAGTTGGAGCAAGGTTTCAAGTAGGTGAATCACCAACTCATGAAGGAGATGAAGAGAGGGAGATGAAGCCACAAAATTGAGAGGAAGAAAAGTATAAAATGAAGACAAAAAATTATTGGTGGGCTTTTAAGAGAGAGTATATCGTGAGACACACCAAAAGGTCTTGAAAAAGTAAACAAATGGACGGTTAAAAGACATGGGTTGGCAAGTGACACTTGTCACTTGCCACATGTCCAAATTCTAAGCCCTCCATTACTACTATTATTAATTAATCCATTCAAACCCAATTTCCAATGAATGACACTTGTCAATAATTCCTAAAGCCAAGTGTCCAAACTTCCAATGTGATTTGACAGCAAATTCTACTACCATTTATCAATTAGTCTGTCACTTGGCATTTTTTCTAGTCCAAAATTTACCCCGAAAAATTTTCAGAAAAATTTCCTAAAATTCTTCAAAAATCCTAAAACAATAATGTCACTCCCCAAATAAATTTTCAAATACAAACAAACCAAAATTCGCAATAACAATCACATTTATTCACAATTATACCCAAAATGTCAATGAATGCATGTACAATTATTTTCATGTGCAAAAATGTCACTATTCACATGTATGTGTATGACACATTATGCATGAGCGTGCAATTGCATTTCTAAACTCTCACTGTTCACTTATATTTACTGTTATACCCTTCCCGCACGTAATGGGATGTTACAAAAGAAGAGGAGAGTAGAGCTCGAAAAGGTGGAAATGACAAGGGTAAAAGCGTAAAAGCATAAGAGATGATGCATGATAAACTGTATGTTTTATATGTGTGATATTTCATATGCAATTTTGTGTTTGATGAGATGAACAAAATTAAATCCCTCATTAAAATATTAAGTACACATTGAGAACATGATTGAAGCCTTTAATTGTAATAAGAATAAACCAGAGTTTTGTTAATTATTAGGCTTGTTGAGCAAACTCAAACTTGCTTTAATCAGAATATAATTAGTTTGATAATAGTGGGTCCTACTTAATTAAATTTGCGTGATTTGGATGAGCAAAATCATGATCACATGAATTTAAAGGCAGGGTTAGGAATAATATATAAGATATGTTTTAGGAAGAGTTGTTATCTAACGAACCTAGGGGTCATATAAGATGTGATTGATAAAGTTGTTATCAACCTAATTTAAGTTTATTTGGTTTGTTGATCAAACTTAAGATCAAACATCTTTAAACGGGATCCTAGCCCATTAGAAAGAATATAGTAATTTTTTTGAATAGTAATAAGGGATATTATTTCAAATAAAATGGTGGGAGTAACCAAATATGTGATTAAAGTCATAATCTCATTTGGTAGTCTTGACATATAATTAATTACTTTCTTTTCTTACGTTTATATTCTATTCCAAGTCGAATTTTCTTTGTTTAGTATAGTAGATACTAAGTTAGAGAACCAAAATTCTTGGATATAGGATATGTTTGAAAGAGTTATCAAAGTTAAATAGAAAATTGTTTGCCTATTATGTTATTCTGTTATAATCCTTATTGAGGATTCGATAACAAAGTTTTAAAGCTGTGTCAAAATCTTATGGATGACAAAATGTAATGACATTTTGAGTTAAATAATATTTTGCAAACCTTAATGACAATATGTAAGATGTTCGTTGACACCATTATAGCAAGATACAAAAGGTTGCATAAAGTAGAGGTAAAAGGTACAGTACCTTAATGAAATTGTTCCACTTAATTTAGTCTATTAAAAGCATAATTGTGGAATACAATTAAAGGCATTTGCTTAAAATGATAATATTTATCATTAGAAGAAAAAAAATGATTGCATAACTTTTCTTACTTATGCTTGATATGATACAAATCATATATATTTCTAGTTAATGCTTATGAGTATTTGATAGTGAATTTAGATTCAACATTATTATAATATTCAAAGCATGATAAGAAATAGATTGTTAAGTAAAAATAGTTGAACCAATTTTATACAAATAGTTTGTATGTGTTGGATCAAAAGAGACTTATGCTTACTATAAATGGCAATAATAAAAGTTGGAAAACTGAGACTATCTTTTTATTTCATATTGGTTAAATCAACATAATGAGAATCATAAAGTTACATACAAGGATATGTGTATCCTTTTAATTATGAATCATATGAAACTCGTCAAGTTGACGAATAACCAAATCAAACTTTGGTAAAAGGATGATAATATTATTGAATTGTTAAATTTATACATGTAATATATTAGATGGAATAACAATTCACAAAAACATAATACTTATTTTTTACTAGATTATTAATGACTTTATGTGATATATATGTATTAAATGAAAGAATGATTTAAAATTTTGAAAAGTTAAAATTGTTCAAATCTATGTAGAAATTAAGCATTGAGAATGTGGAAGCACTTTAATGAGATCATTATAGTGAGTTTTAAATTTTCAGTTATCTATAGGAATGAGATTCTTTACTAAATACCTTTCTAACAAAAATTATAAATAGTATGGATTCAAGTAAGGAGGAAAAAACAATATGATATATTATATGATGAAATATTATTTTTCCCATAGCTATGTCTAGTACAATAACTTACCTTCAATAGTTCCAGTTAAATTAATTAGCAAGATTTCATAGTAAATATGAAACATTAAGTTTTTGAAAAGTCAAAATTAATGATTTAAGGATTTGATGCTAACTGAAGCATGTAATATCCTTTAAGTTTAGAACTAAATTGGGTAATAAAATGTTATAAGATATCCAAAAGGTTGGATTATCATGATCTCAACCATGGACCGTGACCGACACTAAAGGGGTAGTAAACTCAAGGTTTATTGGACCCTTACCAAGCCTAAAATTTTGTCAAACCCTATATCCATAATAAAAATAAGACTCCAAAATGATCAAGCTCATACTTTTAACAATAAAATAGTTCCTACAATATCCTATTCTCAATACGCTATAATGTTGAAGTAGATAATACAAGGGAAATTCAACATATACAAGGCTATTGCGACTCTAGATTCAAAGCTCATCAACAAGAATACATCGAATCATCAGAGAAGAAGACTAGCGAAGTACCCTGTTAAAATAAATCTGAAAAGAAGATTCTGAAAAATGGTTGAGGGGAGTCAGACCACACTGATTAAATTAATACTATGGTTTTGTTATGCACTCTTAAGGATTTCAAACGAGACTATGTGTGTGTGTGTGTGTGTATACAGCGCTCCTTCGCTTAAGTTTAGAACTAAATTGGATAATAAAATGTTATAAGATATCCAAAAGGTTGGATTTTCATGACCTCAACCATGGATCATGATCGGCACTAAAAGGGTAGTAAACTCAAGGTTTACTGGACCCTTACCAAGCCTAAAATTTTGTAAAATCCCTATATCCATAATAAAAACAAGAATCCAAAATGATCAAACTTATACTTTTAACAATAAAATAGTTCTAACGATATCCAATTCTCAATATGCTACAATGTTGAAGTAGTGAATACAAGGGAAATTCAACATATACAAGGCTACTACGACTCTAGAGTCAAAGGTCATCAATAAAAATACATCGAATCATCAAAGAAGAAGACTAGTGAAGTACCTTGTTACAATAAATCTGAAAAGAAGATTATAAAAAATGGTTGAGGGGAGTCAGACCTCACTGAGTGAATTAATACTATGGTTATGTTATGCCCTCCTAAGGATTTCAAACGATACCATATATGTGTGTATATATATATATAGACTTAAGTAATTTGATCCCACCCTATCTTTAACTCGAGTTTTGGGTAGCAAAGTGGTATCAAGCTCAGGTATGGGACTGAGGCTTAGCCCCACGTCGCAAGTTCGAATCCTAGAATGGACTCTACTAGCGTGAATCTCTCATGGCACTCAGAAATGACGTCTGGGATGGGTGATAGACTTAAATAATTTGATTCCGCCCTACCTTCAACTCGAGTTTTAGGTAGCAAAGATTTATATTTGTCATTAGCTAAAAGGGTATTAACATGGAAAATTCCTTATGCATCATGTAATTCTACATTATCTACCTCTAGTATATTTGGATTTTGTTTTTCTGAATTTTGTTCTGTCATGACCAAATAGATTAATCAATTAATCTACTTATCTTTTGTCTATATTCTTTACATGCTTGAAAATTTTGTTTTTGCAAATTTTTGACATATCTTATAGCTTGAGTACTTAGATCAGGATCAGAGATCCTCAACAGATGGGTATGTTTGTGATTATTTTGATAAAATTGATTAAGTAATCTATTTAAAATTTGTTCTCTAACATAAGTTAATCTGATTAATTCTTTATAATATAGTTTAGCTTCAAAATAAGGTTTCATAATTAAAATTGGTGTGCTATCATCTGATGAAATCGTAAAGTTTGGGTTAAATAGTTGACTTCATTTGAATAAAATTGATATGTTTCTCTCATAACATTTAATTCTAATTGAATGTAAGTTAGTTCTGCAAAATTTATATCAATTAGATTAGATTCGATAAACTGAATCAATCTTCTAGCAGTATCTATTGTGTCTTGTCTATAACATTCTATTAATTATTGTGTATCTTTAATA
This sequence comes from Erythroxylum orinocense, assembly GCA_025531955.1. Classification (NCBI taxonomy): domain Eukaryota; kingdom Viridiplantae; phylum Streptophyta; class Magnoliopsida; order Malpighiales; family Erythroxylaceae; genus Erythroxylum; species Erythroxylum orinocense. The sequence goes on along the minus strand of JANZLX010000008.1, from coordinate 30,643,320 downwards.
TCTTGTTCTAATTCTCTACAAATAGCACAATTATTCATTGGTTGAATAATTAGTACCATGTTGTTGATACTGTTGGTTAAACCATGTGAGAAAAAGATCTCGAAAGTTTAAACATTGTATACATAAATGATGCTGTAATATAGGAGTAAATCCAATTTGATATATACTCTGTAAGAATTCTACTAAAGCAACATGATCTAAGACAAAATAACAAATTTAAATAAAACTTGAGCATATAAGAAAGCCGTAAATATACATGCAACTATAGAGAGTAATAATGAAATCATTTAAGCTATTAATGTTGAAATTTCTTGAATAGCCCTTCTTCGATTTTGTCTATTATAATATTGAATATGCTTGAGGTGAAAAAGTTGTTGATTTAATGTTTGTATTTGCTATTGATCATTATTTTGTTTCACTTTTTCTAATTTAATTTTATATTTGTTAATATAAAAGTGGTGATTTTCTTCCATTTCATTACTATTTTTAATTTGGTTTTTAAGCTCTGCTTTATACTTAAAGTAATGCATAAAGTTCTTTTATTGAAAAATAAGTACATAGGTACAAAGATAGCTTAATCACTAAGCTTCTTAATTTGTCCTTCATAAAACTTTCTAGTCATAAAGACGGCTTCTTTCAGTTCTGTAGCCATTTTTATCATTTGATTAGTTTCATACATCTCTATATATCGAAGAGCATGCGAACTATTATGTGTATGTTTATTTCGTGTATGATATCTAATCAGCATTTCATCTAACTGAGCTTCACGATCATATGTCTCTTTGATAGCATTTTTCAAATATCTTTTACGCTCAAAATAGCTTGTATTCATCTTTTTCAGTAACAATAAACAAATTAGTCTATTAATTGATTAATTTGTCTACGGTATTCCTTGTGGTCTAGGTTATTAAAATGTTTTAATTCGTGAAAATAATAAATCACATAAAATCTATGTGCAATATCATCTTGATTCGAGGGAGTTATCGGTGTTTGCTCAATTTAAAATGTATTTTGTTGTATTATATCATCATAATGTCTTTCTTTATGATAGGTAATAGAAATAAGTTCCTTTAAGTGTTGTTTTTTGTTAAAATATGTCATTGATACTCTTTTTTTTTTTAGTCTAGATTTCCATAAGAAATGTTTAGGTCAAAACATAATTCAATGAGATGTTGAAATAATAAAGGATGAAACTTATGTAGTAAACAGTCATGCAGTAATTGATCAATGGGAAAAATTTTAGGTAAAACATGAGAGCAAGTAACTAGAAAGAAAGTAATTAAGTAGATGTATGAACGTAACTGATTGCGTAAAAGGAGTGAAAAAAAACTCTTGAATCATACCTTCTTTGCTACCCAAAACTCGAGTTGAAGGTAGGTCGGAATCAAATTACTTAAGTCCACCACGTATCCGTGCAAGCACGGCGCCTCCCAGGCGTCATTTCTGAGTGCCATGGGAGATTCACACTGGTCGAGTCCATTCTAGGATTTGAACCTACGACGTAGGGCCAAGCCTCAGTCCCATACCTGAGCTTTGATACCACTTTGCTACCCAAAACTCGAGTTGAAGGTAGGGTGGAATCAAATTACTTAAACCAAATCCCCTTCGATGTAGTCTCCTTTGCCTTCTTCTTAGTTACACCTCCCACTGGCTTCTTGGACTTCTTCTTCTTCTTTTGGTTCTTCTTGAGAGAACCAGAAGTAGAGTCCACTAGTATCACAACCTTACTGTCTTTCTTGGCTGTTTGTTAGTTGTTTTAAGCAGATTAATTAGCTTAGGTATCGATGTGGATATTTGGTTCATTCGATAGATAAGCACAAATTGTGAATAACTATCAGTTAAACCAATTAGAATTAAGTCTATACTTAATTCATGATCCATTACGAAACCCAAACTAGTTAACCTTTCAATGTATCCACACATCTTCAGCGCATACTACATTGGAGATGATCCCTCAGCCATCTTAGAGCAAAAAAGCAACCTCGAGGTCTCGAACCTTTCAGATTGAGCTTGCTCATAAACAGTTCTCTTAGATGGTAGACTATAGTATGAGCCTCTATAGCCCCATGCTGCTTTTGTAGCTTTGGTGACATAGAGGCTAGCATAATACAGCTAGTTAGCTCACTGTCATCCAGTAGCTTCTTATAAGCTTTCTGGTCCTTATCAAATGCATTGGCAGTAAGGGGATTGAGAAGTGCTTCATCTAAGACATATCCTATTTTTTCAGATTTGAGAACAATTCTTAAATTCTGTACCTAGTTTAAGAAGTTAGGTCTTATAAGTTTGTTGGAGTCTAGTAGGGAGCGTAGATTCACATTGGACGAAGACATCGTGGTGATTCAATATCCTAGAAAAATAAGAGAAAGTGTTAGAATGTACGCTAATGCATATCGATAAGGACCTTAATCACATACATCATGGGTCCCTCTATTTTTATTCAAATCCATAGTCCTCACTATGAATTCAAGAAAACTTATAGTTTTCGTAATGGGTCGATATCCAATATTACTAAGAATGACTTTAGGGTTGCCCAACAAGCCACCTTAGATTAATCGGTAAGTATCATTTACACCAATTTCATTCAGTTATGCAACTATCGACCTATGCCATTAATTGTTGATTTAGCACACTTACTAGGTTATCAACCCTTGATTCTTATACATCTGATGTATACACCCAACTTCGCCTCTATTCACGTTGACCTTGGGTTTGCCCAACAAATCAACGGTTCCAGTTAGGACCAACCCATTAATCCAGAAATCTATTTTCCATGGTTTGAACATATTCGTGTGGAATAGGCTTGGGTTTTCCCAACAAGTCAACTCTAAAAGAACTTTAGTTCTTGCCCTATTAAAGGAAGGTGTAAGTCCAAATAAATTGGTTGAGGGATGTATTCTTAGGTCTCACCAATACTTGGATTGTAGCACCCACTCCCACAAGACCTGAACTCGACATCATGATTGATATCCGAGTTCGTGCCCTACGAGGGTAGCGTACTAGAGCACTCAATCGTTCAGAAATCGGTATAAACTTTTTTTTGAAACCACAAACACATTATGTGAAAATCTATAACCAATTCAAGCCCACTTTCCTTCATAAAGATTTTCAATCAACAAAATCTTCAATAGCCATTTGGGCCCTTTCACAAGTACAAAAAACTTTAGTTGTTTCGGAATACAAATTTATACAAAACAAGTTGCGGAATATACAATTCAATACAAAATAGAGAAATGCAATGCAAACACGAACTGATCTCGACCTCTATCCTTCACTTGAATACTGTAGGTATACTCCCGTTGGCCTAACGGGGTACTCTTTTGATCCTAAAAAATAATTGCAAATTTTGAGTGAGTTTTGCGAACTCAATGAGTGACCATCATCGATGGCTCACCTAATCATGTAATACATAATTCACATCATTACACATTTCACACTTCACATTCAATACAATTTAATCACTCATACTATGCATATGCAGAACACATAGGACCCACTTTCCATTTATTACTTTGATGTGACCGAGTGAGTAAATTGTCCCATATAGGGCTCATTGATAATTGTCCCTTATCAGATTGGGGGATACAGGTCTCATTAAACGTTGAGCTTAAGGCTCTGATTCACTTTTGAGCTCGAAGCTCATTTTCACTCATTAAGCTTTAAGCTCTGATCGATGGCTACTCTAGTCACAACAACCATTATGTTTTATGCATTCATGAAATGAAATGCATCAGTCACATTTGCATGATCCACATTCACTCACATTCAGATATCATCGGACCGTAGTCCGACATTCAAAATTATAGTTGAGTATCACTTTTCATTTACATGCAAATGCACATTCAAAACACAAAATCAAATTATGTACACTTAGTTCATCTCATTCACATACAAGTAGCACTTCATATCCAAATCAATCATCACAATCATCGAACCTTTTGTCTGGAAATCAATACAATAATTCACATTCTTAACATCATCCAGTAGTCAATTAATATAAAATTCAAACAAAGCAAACATTAAAGTGAGACCATCTCGGTTTACTAATAGTACGCTCCAAGATAGCATTTGCTTCCACTCCTGGATATGCATGAATGCGGACATTTATCCAGCACATCCTATTTATGCAATACACCATTCACACACGTTACAAAACTCATTTATACACAAATAGTTATATGGATTATGTATAATACATGCTTAATGACAATCTCGGGTACTTTACCAATTTCATCACTTAATCACTCATCATTTCTTTGACTCAAAAACTCAAATTCTTTGGTAATTTGATGTCAATAACTCATCCACTAATTCTTTTCCAATATAAATCCGTATGTGTTTAGTGGAGAGGAAACAGAGTCTCTATATATGTATATGAATATACGTGTATCACTATCAATTATCTATTTAACTCATAAAATCTCCTCTTTATTACTATTTCATTTCAGCTCAACATGTCACAACCCAATCAAAATCTATCATTTTTCATAATCATCAAAAGCAGAAACATTCACTACGTATTCATCACATTTTCTACATTACTACACTTTTATTTTTCTAGATTTTCAACCTTTGCATTCACTTCAGTTTCTCCTTCTAGATATCACTTTAATCTTCCTTTCTCAGCTCTAAACATCATCATACACTTTTTCATTGATCTTTCACCTCCAAAAATCATTTCAACAATCTCTTATAACATTTTGATCATTAAATCCAAAGAAGACCATATATATGGCATACTCAAAATTTCCTTACTTATTTTCTAGCAATTTTGAATATCATTGTTCTTAACCATTTAACAGTGATCTAACGTGGTGCATGCTTCAATTCATACAAAAATACAGAATAAAAAAACTTACTTATTTAAAGCTCTAACATCTTCAGATCACGTGAACCCTAGTTCCTCGTGCAACCACGTACATCAACTTGAAAGTTGACAAGGGGGTTCGGTTTTTCTTGGGATAGAAGAAAGAAATATCAAAGTGGAAGTGATGACAAACAAAGAAAAATAAGATTTAACTTTGGTGAATATTTGGTAAAAACTCTGTGTTGGAGGAACTCTAAAGAAAGAAGTTTCAAGAAGGATAAAGACAAGGACAACAACTTGTCTTTCAAGGTTATTAAAGCTTAACTTTAAAGCTGGGACACCTATCCAATTCTTAACCACTTATCCACTTCCTGTTTTTAAAACTCACTAAAGTAAGATTTATACTTAAGTTTAAAACTCAATAATACCACTGCAATCACAAGTTATAACCTATTAAATCACTTCTAGATTTTTCCACAAAACATCATTTCGGGTCAACTTTGCATGTTCTTTTTGACCCCAACACTGAAGTTATTTCACAACACTTTCTTTTAAAAACATGTTCTCTTATATCTTATGTTCCCATTGACACCAAAATCATTTAATTTGGACTTCTTCAGATCCATATGTAATTAAAATACCGAAGTATGTTATGTAGAATATCCAGTTCATGCTCTTCCAACCGATACCCTTACTTTGATTAGACTAATCTTTTTTAAGTCAAAACCAAAAGCTATAATCTCTATAGAGAGATAGAGAAATGTGTTATGAATCCAACTCTTAAAAAATCAGGTCATTTGGAGGTCGGACGACAAAGTTATGGCTGAAAGAATCAAACAAGGTTTTATCTATATAAGATGAAGCAAAAAGCAGACGATAGCAACAAGCAGATGAATGGCCAAAAGCAGACGATATCAAGAAGCAGATGAATGCGAGAAGTAGACGAATGCAAGTAATAGACGAATGCAGTCAACTTAGGATGAAGCAAAGTCTTAAGACGAAAGTCATCATCACAGACGGTATGGCATCATCATAGACGAAGCGTCTTTACAGACGATATATCTTCACAGACAATATGACGTCATCACAGATGAAACAACTTTACAGACGAATCATCCTTACAGATGATACATCTTCACAGACGATATGACGTTATCACAGACGATATGACGTCACTACAGACGATACATTTATGCTCCTGAGCATCTCCCCTTATAAGGATCATAACTTTCTACTCCACTATCCAAAAATTTCATACTATAAATTCTCAGTAAACTTCTCTAACATATTTTCCTTCACTAAATCCAACACTTAAATTTTTTATTTCTAGTCTTTCTACTCCATTTTATTCTACTCATTCACTATAACCACAATTCTCAATCTATCCCATTACTATTCAATATACCCAGAATGTCAATGAATGCATGTACCATTATTTTTATGTGCAAAGATTCAATATTTATGTGCATATATGCTAACATTATGCATGAGTAAGAAAATGCATTTCCTTAATCTCTCTTTGAGCTCACATGTACCAAATTTTCTGGTTCTAACCCTTAGTATAGGAACGGGATGTTACATGGATGATATTATATATATATATATATATTCAGATCATGGACAACTCAATTAAATTAGTCTATGTCCATAACCACCATTAAAATGCATCTAATGCATGTATCACACAAAGGAGGTTTAATTTAGGTTGTGACTTGACCAAGCATGTAAAGTTTGTGATTCGATTAAACTCTTGAACCAACCGAATCAGGAACTAGTGTTAGTCTCGACTAATTAAAATTATAAATGTGATTTGATTAGGAACCCTAAAATTCAATTATTTTGATGTTCAAATTAAACACTTTAATTCTAGTACACATGCCTTTTTCTATTCACACTAGAAATGCTATGCTCTACTTGGATTAATTCTAAATTCATCCTTAGCGTTTCCAAAATTCCCAAACATCAATTAGTCTTCTATAATATCCCTAGGTCATCTTAAATTTATATAGACAATTTCGACACAAGTCAAAAATATCTTGATAGCCAAAATCATCAAGATAAATAAGTTAACCTACTATACACTAAAAGGACCGATTCGACCAGAACCCTAATTTCAAGCACATGCACTTAGCATGCTACTAGCATCAAAATAATGCATTTCTTATCTCATAAAAACTTTATTAAGGTCCTATAACCGAAATACATAAATATAAGTCATTAAACAAGTCAACTCCATCAGCTTTTAAAAAGCTTACCAATGTTAACTTTGACTTAATTTATAAATTGAGTCAAATTCAATTAATTCTGGAAAAATTACAGACTTTGATACACATTATAATGTGTCTAATAAAAAATTACAGAATCTAATTCCTAAGAATTATTTATTCACTTAGTGGAATTAGCCAACACTTCACATGTCTATGACATCAGTCATACTTTACATCATGCATGCATAAGATAATCACTATAACAACAAGTGTCATGCATCTCATTTATGTGACAACATCTTATCTTGCATTTCCATGCAGAAAATTCATAAAAATAGTTTTTTATAAAATTTAATATGGAATTTACAAGCATGCATGTTCATCAAATTTTCAGAATTTCCCAAAATTTCATACATGCACCAGATTGAAAGTAAATTCATAATAAAATAGTAAAAGACATTCAATTGCAATTTCCTTTCACAGAAACATAACATAACACTTATAAACATTTTTGTGAAAGCAAATCATAAAAAAAATTCTAAAATTATTACAAAATTTTCAAAATCAGCACATGCATTTAGTTTTCAGAAATTCCCAGAAACCATCATATGAACAGACTATATATAAATTCAAAATAAAATCGCAAATGACATTAAATTGCAATTTCCTTTGAAAGAAACATTATACAACATCTTATAAACATTTCTGTGAAAGGAAACCCAAAATTTTTTTCTAAAATTTATATGAATTTTTCCAAATCAACATGCATGTCAATCACAACCCAGCAAGCATTCTGCACATGTTTAATACGTCATCTAATACATGCATGACCTGCCTCTGATACCACTGTTGGGGGGAGACATGGATTCATGCATCACTTGCATGATAATGCAGCGGAAGAGTTAGAATCTAAATTCCTAATCATAAGTTCCCTGAAATTCTAGAAACACAGATGCATGCATAGACAGATCATAAGAATATGAAATTTAAACACTTGTACCTTTTTGATACTCCTCCTTTCTTGATTCTTCTACTTATTTGGGTTGTAGCAAACACCAAACCCTTCCTTGATCATCCAAGAACACGCAAAGATGAAGAATAAGCAATGTGTAAGGGTGGTTAGAACACCAAACTTTATGAGTTCAAGTAGATGCTCAAATGGAGAGATAGATCAAGAATATCTTGCATGCAATTAGATTCATGTAACAATTGCATAAATTACATAAAGAAGACTCAAAACCACTTCTCTCTCACCGTAGGACTCTTCTAGACCCCTTATCCTCTCACTTAAGTGTGTTTTTAACTGGTTAGCTCGTTGCACATAAGTGAAGAACTCATCTATGTATAAAATATTGAGGTTCAGTCACGATCGTGGCCTACTTAAAATAGCCATACACACTTTATTTTTCATCTAATCTTTTATACGTGTGACTCTTAGGTTCCCAGTTATTTTAGGCACTTGAATTAACTCTTACTTCAAGCATATCATGAAAGGTTTCATGATGCCAATTTACCATAATAGAAGTGGATTAACACATGAACTATTCGATATTTAATTGTCTGACCTATGAACCTTTCCATAGTCAATTACTGTGCAATTCGTCCCTTCACCATTCTAGCTATACCCCACTTGGTTTGGAGTATGGGCTTTGTGTCAACTCCCACTAAACTGACTATATCACATATAATCCAAGTGATATTAGTTCTTCTCCTGGGGTACTCTATGTGTCATCAAAGACTCTCTTTATGACACATATTTGCTCTGGATAGAGACTCCCGAGTAATGACCTTGTTAAGAGGCTGTGGGTATCATCTCTTTCTATCAGGAGTGGTGAATCCTTTATTAGCTACCCAATTACCTTTGAATACCAATAATTGTACCTAATCATCACCCTATGAGCGGCCTCATCTTGAGGCAACAAGGAATGATGTCAAAGAACATGACTAGTGTTCAACATATCCTCGACTAACTCAAGTCTAAGGATATTTTCACCATTACTATGGTGAGATTAATCATTGACATTTGATTGATCATCCATATGATAATCTCATAGTGAGTCATCCGATATACTTACTACTTTTAATAAGCATCCACATGTTAACTCTAAACATCTCATGCTTATAGTTTGTGAGATCTACTGCTTGATCAAATCAAGGAGTATAACATGTGCTAATCTATCCGGATTAATAATGTCCTATCATGTTAATCCTATGACTAAGGATAATTTAAATACTAACATAGTTGCACATGATAGGAATCTCATTATCATGATCTTATCATGATTTCCTTCTTGCTATGTTGTGTATCATGGATTTCATTCATTCGATTTAAGATCGACATCAATTTATAAATAAACGAACAATAAATTAATGAAAAATTGCCTTTTGCTTTATTATCAAAATAAAGTTTGTACAAAAGTGCTAAAGATAATTGCCTTTAGATCATTACTATAACTGGTTGAAGAGAGCAAAGATATTTTAATCAAGTTAGACTTTAGAAAACTTTATGATTAAATATGTGATATTTAATAAATGAGGATCAATATGAGATATTGGATCTTATTTAGGCATAATTGTTATTTAATTAGAATTATTTGTAATTCTAATTAAAGTTTAATTAAAATTAGAAATTAATTTCAATTAAATTACTAAAATGTCTTAAACTTATTATAAATAGGCTTAAGCTCTAACCCTCAATGTTCTTGCTTAACCCTCTATATTCTCAACTTGTTCTATGGATACCTTTAGAGACTGGATACTTGTGCAACTATGGTGGTTGAGATGGTTCAGTTTCAGAAACGGTTTGAGGGATACGACAAGATTATGATCAAACTTGGGAATAAGGTACGAATTAATATTCATGTTTTATTAGGATTTAATTGTTAATCATTTTATACAATTAAAGTGATCTTAAATTTCAAGAAATCAAAATACAAAAGAAATTCGCAATTATTCCACTGCAGTTGAAATCTTATCCCAACCTAACAATGCCCAACTATATCTCTTCACAAAATGCTAATTCTTCATTTAGGAAAACTTGATATGGAAGAAGAAGAAGGAGAAGATAATCATTTAGTACTTCAACATTCTGGGTTAACTTGCAGATGTCATCAAGTAGGAAGATCGAAAGAAATAATAATTTAGGACATTCTGTGCCACCCCATAAACGTGTTATCTCAGTGCTTAATCTTCTGCAAGTTGCCCTGGACAAGATTGGCTAGGTGAGCAAGACATTAGAAGAATATCTCCAAGTGATGTTAGCCATTCAATATGCCAACTTTCCAACAGCAGCTGATGTAAGGCTTATCTTGAGGACTTTCAGCAATTGTGTGATTAGACGTGGGTGCATTCCTCAGCCAAGTAATCGAACCACAGTTGTTGGGGTGGATAAAATTATTTGTTCTTTTTTTTTTACTACAATCAATCACCCAAATACATTTGGCAAAGAAAGCATATGGCATTTCACATCAGAATACAAAATAATGACATGTCAAATTATTGTATGGCTACCTTCTAGCATAGAGATGAGTATAAGAATTTTTATCATATAGACAACTTATCCTATCGTGAAATGAAGCAACAACGATATTCATATGATAGATTCCTTGATAGGTGGTCGAGCATTGTGACAAATTTCCTGGTGCACGAAGACACGATCTACTGAATCTACAAAATGGGACTCCCACTTTCACCGTCGTTTTCTTGAGATCTTTTAATGACTAATAGGGAAATTGATCAATCACACCTATTACTCCATTGAAACAATAAATTTTAGTTTAATTACTAGTTCTCCATTTGAACGAAATACCAGCTTAAGCCGACAATGACCCTCATGCTCCTAGCATTATCTTAATCATTCTACAAGCTCATCACTACTCTGCTTTTGACCAACAGCTAGCCAGAAGTGTCTCCAAGATGAGAAGTGATAAAAACTACTCCCACTTTAGGTGCTGTACATATAAAATCAAAATCAGCGTATAAAAATGTTTTGTCGATCGAGTACCAAGACTTGAATAGCGTTCCACTATTAATTTGGAATCCTATAATGTATAAAACCTCAAGAAGGTACGATCAGTACTTCCTTCCTATAATTAGCACTGATACATTTATTAAAAGTATTATTGTTGTGAGCTTTATTATTTCATGCCAATAAAAAAAAAATCACTTAATCAGGTCCCAAACAGGAATCTTTTACTCCATTTCGGGTAACGCAAGCCCTTCAACTAATTAATATTGGCAGTGCGTCATTTCCCAATCGATACTTGCCATTGAGCAGCAATACGTGAATAATAAAGTGTGTAATCTTATCTCTTCGTATTATATACATTATCATCTCATTCATTACATCATGTTTTACGTGTTACAATGCTGAGGATTGCCGATAATTGCCTTTCTTTTGCGAGTTCGAAGCATTTATAATAACATTGGAGACACAAAGTAAATACGTAGCATCTTCAATGAGGACCGTTGAAGATGCTATATACATGTATAGATATAGCATCTTCAACGAGCTAGGGACCATCAGGACTCGACATGGAAAAGAATAGCGTCATTTTACATGTTATTGGACTGCCTTTAACAAGTTCAGGAAGTTGAAATTACCAAGAGGTGAAGTAGCATAACATATAATTTCAACCTCAAGCAAATCCAAAAGGTATAATGAATCAAAGAAATCGAGTTCCTGTGACGAGATTGCAGGTTGGCTAGTACTTTTATAAATGTCCGTTGGATACATGCATGCATAAATAAATTTCGAACAGGAGGGTTAAGTAGTAGTATGGCATATATTTGAATGGAAATAGAAGCAGAAGTGAGGAATATAACTTGAACAACATCTTGTTTATGAACAAAAGCAACAGAAAATAGAAATTTAAAGTGGGGTGACCACAAGTTGGTGGTGTACTTGTCACTCTTGGTTTAACTTTTGCTTGCCTACCCTTTATATCGCTACTCCACTAAAAGGGAGGGGACCCATAAAGCAAGGAGCCACAATCCCATTCCCTTTCAATCTTTGTAACCATGTACGATGCTTGGAAGCACAATGGTAGCTTAGCAACCACTTAATATTTTAATTTAGTATTACTACATACACGACATGATGCCATGATCCACTTTAGGTGTCTCTCTCTTATCACGCTCTTATTAGTGCCTAGCTATACTAATCTGTGGCTTATCCTTCACCAGCCAAACTGTTCTGCTCTCCGTCGTATATGTGTATATATATATATATATATATATATATATATATATAACCATCCATAATTTTATAGATCCACGTGGACATCGTAGATATAAAAGATAAATTATTTCAAATACCTTGAACTATTAATAAAATATTAAATACATGTTAAATTTTATTTTATAACACTGAATATGAAGATCTATAAAATTGTATACGTATGCATCTCTAAAAAAATTAACTTGTTATCTTTTGAAATAATTTAATACTTACTATTATAACCTAAATTTTGTATAAGAGTTAAAAAAAATATAGTAAACTTTTTGTACAAAAGTTGAAAAACTATTTTTATTTTGAAAAGCTTAAAATTTAAAATGTCATAAAAAAACAATTCTAAATGTTGTCAAATTTTATAAAATTTTTTTGAACATGATGGTATGTTTTATTTAAGCAATGTTAAATTTTAACATTGACAATATTATGCAAGTATATATATCTCGTAAATCATGCTATACAATATTATAAAATAAATTTTGTGATATATTTGATAGATTATTATAATGTCAAGATATTCAAAACAAAACTATTATAAGATTTTTAATATAATTACCATTTTCTAATATGCTTATCTTGATCAAGATTTTTTTTTGAAAGGCAGAGAGCCAATATCATTAATAAATATAAAAGGATGAGATTACATCCGGAATCATCTCCAAAATTACATAACGGGAAAAACGAATGGAAACACGGGCAAGAGAATGAGCGGCCCGATTTAAATGTCTTGTAATCCATTTTCCTTCAATATTAGGCCTAGCATCAAGTAACAACTTGCAATTCTGGATAATTAAACCATAAGCAGAGAAGTCCAACTTGGAAGAAGATAATGCTTGTACAAGTACCTGACTGTCAGTGTAAACAACGCCATTTCCCTCAAGGAATTGAGTGGCGTAGTTGATGGCATAACGACAGGCTATTGCTTCGGCCACAACAGGGTCAAATACCCCTTCTTGAAACCCAGACACAGCTCCAATCCACCCTCCTTCTGCCGATTCTGCAACGCAACCGAAACCCGTTGCTCCTTCATTATGAAAAAGTGCAGCATCTGTGAATAAACTCCACCCCACATTTAACAAAAAGGATTGCTGACTCTCATCCATCGGCGTAACATCTGCAGGCTGTCTACCATAATGATTCTGTGAGGAACGAAGTCTATTCAAAGAACGCCATTCCAGTAAATGAGACATAGCATTATACACAATTTGATTTGGAGACAAAATCTTAGCGCCCCAAAGGAAATCATTTCGAGCATTCCATATGTGCCAAGCAACAAAAGAGAAAAGTTCAGCCACCTCCTTACCTGAATCATTCCACACCTGCCTAAACTTCCTATCAAGAGAGTCATTGACAGTGAAATTAACAATAGCAACAAGATGCCAGCACTTAACAGCTTTTGCACAATGAAGAAGAGTATGATCAACTGTTTCCATAGAAAAACATAACGGGCAAAGTCCATCAACATCAATCCCCCTGCTCTGTAAACATACCTTAGTAGGTAACACACCACGCAACGCCCTCCACATAAAATCACGAAGCTTGGGAGGAACTTGTAACTCCCAAATCCTCTTCCAAAGGACATCATTAGCACCGATCCTTGTTCCGTGTTCATATCGACTAACTCGATAGCTGGATTTAACAGTGTAAATCCCATTCCTCTCATGATTCCACAACAAAGAATCATTAGTGTTGAACATACTAAGAGGGATAGAGAGAATGGAACTTACATCGCGAGCAGAAAACTTCTCCATGAGCAGCTGAATATTCCACCGACGACCATTATCAACTAAAAAGTCTGAAACCAACAAAGCATCATCTATAGAAAGATCACCATCATCAGCTACAAAAGGATGATGCTTCGGGATCCAAGGGTCTTTACCAGCAAGGATGCTTCTACCGTTACCAACCTTCCACCGAACGCCTTTCTTTAACAATTCAATACTGGCAAAAATGCTTGTCCACACAAAGCTCGGGTTAACACCCCTAGAAGCTTTCAAAAAATCCCCCAACGGGAAGTATTTAGCTTTAAAAATATTATAAAAATAGTATCTGTCTACCTAAGCAAACGCCACCCCTGCTTACCAAACATAGCAATATTAAAATGATGAAGATCTTTGAAACCCATCCCACCCTCCAGTTTCGGTGCAGAAATCCTTTCCCAAGAAAGCCAATTTATACTTCTGCTGTTTTCTTTTTTACCATTCCACCAATACCTGTTCATAATAATATGTAGTTCCTCATAGAAGGATTGGGGCAAAAGAAAAACTGGCATACAGTATGCTGGCACAGCTTGAGCTACTGATTTTAACAAGACTTCTCGGCCAGCTTGAGAAAGAAATCTGTTGTTCCAGCTATTAATACGACGCCAAAGCCTGTCTTTAATAAAACCAAAAACCTGCTTTTTGTTACGACCAATAAGTGAGGGAAGACCCAAGTAAGAACCATTCTTAATTGAATTAGAAACATCCATAAGAGTAGAAACAACAGCTTTAATCTCACGATGCACACAAGGGTTGAACATAATTCCAGATTTCTGAAAGTTAACAGATTGACCCGATGCTGACTCGTATTCTACCAAAATATTCTTAACCACCATAGCTTCAGAAGCATTGGCCTCAAAGAAAAATAGTGAATCGTCCACAAATAACAAATGAGAAACTCTAGGACAACCTCTGCCCACACTACAACCATGCAATAGATTACTAACTTCTGCCTCCTTAAACAACGTAACCAGGCCCTCCGCACAGATAAGAAACAAATACGCTAATAGAGGATCACCTTGACGAAGCCCTCTACCCGGAACAATCGGCCCAACCAAGGAACCATTCAAATTTATCATATAACTAACCTCCGAATAACACATAGACATCCACTGTACCCATTTAGCAGGAAAACCCATAGCCAACAACATAGCATTCAGATAACCCCAATCTACTATGTCATATGCTTTACTAATATCAATTTTCAAGGCACAAAAACTCAACTCGCCGGACCTTCTATTCTTTAAATTGTGGATGGTCTCAAAAGCCACACAAACATTATCCGTAATCAACCGGTTGGGCACAAAAATCGACTGGTTCAAGGCAATTAAGTGAGGAAGAACTATTTTCAGCCTATTCGCAAGGACTTTAGACACAACTTTATAAATCACATTGCACAAAGCAATTGGTCTAAAGTTTTTAACATATTCTGGTGATTAATTCTTAAGGATAAGCATAATAATAGTTTTAGTCAAATCAGATGGGAAAGTACCTCTCTGCAGCCACATACATCCAGCTTTAAAAATTTCATCCCCCAATATGTGCCAGTAGCGTTGAAAAATTTAGTCGTATGCCCTCGTTAGCATGAGTCTTCGTTTTCGTTCTAAGTCATTTTCTGCTATGGATCGGGATGATACTCCACCAGAACCTTCACAACCAGTTGTTCCACCTCGAACTCTTGACGAGGAAGAGGACGAAGGTATTTCCTTCGATATTACGCTGGATGGTCCTGAGCAAGGATTTGAATTTTGTCTAGTGGGAATGTTTCTTACATATACTCCCATAAATTTTCTCTCTATGAAATCTGTTTTAGCATATTTATGGCATCCATTGGGCGGTGTTACGATCTCTGATTTGGGAGCTAAAGATATTTGTTCCAGTTTTACAATCATGTTGATCTTAATCGGGCTATTGAAGGAGCCCCCTGGTTGTTTAATAAACACCTTCTCGTTTGGAGCAAGATAGGTACTAATGAAGATCCTCTCTGAATTTCGCTGATTTCCACTGATGTTTGGGTGATTATTAAGGATCTTAAACTAGGTTTCATGCGAGAAGATGTGGCAAAGTCTTTAGGTAATTTTGTTGATTCTTACTGTGAAGTTCGATTGAAGAAGAAGCTGGAGGAATTAGTGTTTGGTTGGGATGAACAGCTCCGGGCATTGCCTCGCTAGAATCGAAGAGCTCCAAGTCAGTGGTTGTGTGAGAATGGAAACTCTGGAATAGGGGCGAAAATTAATGCTGATTTGAAGGAGGGAGATAATTAGGAGGCGGATTCTTTGCCTTTATATTCAAATATTTTTCGCAATTCCCTTTTTGGTTTTCATCCAAATTTGACAGATGGAGGTGAGGATATGTCATTTATGGAGACAGATTCTTTGGGGAGATTGAGCTTAAGTGGGCAAGAAGAGAATGTTGGGCTTAATATTCCTAATGACCCAAAGAAAAGGCCCAGGCAGGAAAAATCAAAATCATCATCTAATATTTCTAATGCTAAGGATTTATTAGGTGGTAATCAAACTGGAGTTCACCCTTCAGCTTCTAAGATATCGGCTGATCCCGTGAGGTGGGATAGCCGGAAGCAATGAGGATCCTCAGTTGGAACTGTCGAGGTATCGGCAAGCCTCGGGCAGTTAGAGCTTTGAATGATTTAGTTGTTAATTACAAACTAGATATTATTTTTCTCATTGAAACACGCATGCATGCTAGTTGTTTGGAGGAAGTCAGAGCTCTTATTTCTTTTGAGAATTGTTTTTGTGTTGATAAGGTCGGTTTAGGAGGGGTCTTTGCTTGTATTGGAAGGCTCATGTTGATTTAACTTTATTGTCCTATTCAAATAGTTATGTTGATTGCAAAATTAATGAGAATGACTCTTTTTGGCGCTATACTAGTTTTTATGGTTTTCTGGAATCTGGTCGTCGTAGGGCTTCTTGGGCTTTATTACGGTCCTTATCGATTAGTTCTTCTTTACCTTGGTTTATCTCCGGTGATTTTAATGATATTAATGCTGACTATGAGAAATTGGGTGGGCCTTCTAGGCCTAGTTATCTTTTGAATGATTTTAAAGAAGCCATATCTGATGCTGGGCTTGTGGATCTCGATATTTCAGGCCCATTTTTTACCTGGGAAGGGAATAATCCGAACGGTGATAGAGTCCAGGAGAAGCTCGATCGAGCTATGGCAAATTCTGATTTCGCGAGTCTGTTTCCTAACGTAAATGCTACTGTTCTTGTTACCCCAGTTTCAGACCATTAAGCTATCTTTTCGGATTTGTGTCCTTCGGCTAATGATAGTTCTGCTCAACGTTTCTTCCGTTTTGATAATTCGTGGTTAGGGGAAGAAGTTTGGAAGCAGTTGTGTGTGAAGGTTGGAGCAGATTTAATGCAGGGGATTTTATGCAGAAACGAGATGATTTAATTTCTGATGTTAAAAATTGGGGCAGAAAACGGAATAGGTTATTTTGGAAGAGAAGGAATTTTGTGGTGCGTTAGCTTGAAAGCCATAGTGATAATGCGAATGCGACTAAAATTGCAAAATTAAAAGATGAATGGAACCAGATCCTTTTAATTGAGGATACTCGACAGAAGCAACAAGCCAAGCTCTTTTGGTATAAGCATGGAGACAAGAACTCAAAATTTTTCCATAGGCACATTAAGGGGCGTCATGATACTAATAAGGTGAAATCTCTTAAATCTAATTCTGGGCAAATTGCTACTGATATGGGAGGGATGTCATCTATTGTTCAAAATTATTTTGAGAAGTTGTTTGAAAGCAATGCTATAGCAGATTTTGATAGGTTGGTGGGTATTACTACTAGAATTGTTTCAGTCGAGGATTCTGCCTTTTTGACTAAACCCTTCAGAAAAGAAGAGTTTCGTTAAGCCCTTTTCAGTATGCATCCGGATAAAGCTCCTGGTCTGGACGGCTTCATTTCAAATTCTTAGGCAATTGTGCCTTTAATTCTTTAATATAATCTTTGTTGGGCCTGCAATTAATGTCTTTATATATAATAGCAAAATGACGAAAATATTATTATCATACCTTTTAAAATATACATAAGATTCTATACCATAAATATTGTATACAAGGCTTATGATTAAGGAATCAAACCTCTCATCGATAGTTCGGTACTTGTTTAAGACCATAAAGAGATTTGTTCTGCCAGTAAACTAAATTTTCTTTAAAACCTTATGATTGGAGCATAATAATTTCTTCTTTAAAATCTCCATGAAGAAAAGAAATTCTTACATCTAGCCATTCCAGATGTAAGCCAAATATAATACATATTGTCAATACTACTTTAACTATTTGCACGATATCGCTCCACTTGATCTTTACCATTTTGTTTGATCTTGAAAACTACTTTATTACCAATTGGTTTCCTTTCTTGTGACAATAACTAAGTTCTTAAGTTTTATTTTTACGAATAACTTTAATTTCTTCCTTTATTGCTATCATTCACTGAAAGGCATTTGGACTATTAAATACTTCTTGGAGAATTAATGGCTCTATATGAAATGAAGTATGCTATATTGGCCTCCACTATATTTTCTTAGTGTCAATTTGTTGATTTTCTTATGTGATATAATTGATGAATTTCCAGAACTTCAAAATCAACTAATTCTTGAATTTCTCATTATGATGTTGCTTCAAAAAAATTTTAAATATTTTTCCACCTGTATAATAATCTTTAAACTTCTTTATAAAGTGTTTTTGTCTTTTTCTTCCCTTCGTAATCTATCTTCTATAAAGGTCTCATCCCCATTGACAATAATTTTGTGAGCGATGTGATCCTAACGTGATAACCCTTTTACTTTATCAATATATCCTAAAAATATAAATTTTCTAAATTTTGGATCCAACTTTGTGATTTTTTGTTTTATTATACAATGTGTATACAGGAATTCCAAATATATAGAAGTTAGAATAATCTATTGACTTCTTAGTCTACAACTCCAATAGTGTCTTCAACTCAATAATAGTTGATATAATAAGATTCACCATATAATATGTGGTATTAATTAATGCTGCCCATAAGGCCTTCTCTAGGCTTATAACTCTCAACACTTCTCTTTTTATGTTTTTTAAAATAAAAATTGTTCATATGTTTACCCCTCCATTTTATCAATGAGTGTATGCAATAATAAATTATCTTTTGATGCCTTCTTGCTTATAAGATGAATCAAATTCATTATTAGCATATTTTCCTCCATTATTCGTCCCTAAAAATTGATCATTTTACTAAAATTAAGTTCAAAACTCACTTTGAAAAATTTGAAGATTGAAGCTAATTTTTTTCTCTAAATGAGGCATAGCTAACACGAATGAAATAATCGTTAATAAAGAGATAAAGTACTTTGCTCTTCCCAAAGATGAAATTAGTGCTTGCTATATATCAAAGTGAACCAATTCATGACTAACCTTACGTTTTAAATTTAATGTGTCAAATTCTACATGGTACTGCTTACCTATAACACAATGCGCATAAAAGAGTAGTAATACCTCAATGAGTCTAGTGAGTAGCTTTTTCTTAGCTAAGATCCTCATTCCTTATTTAGATCTATATCTAAGTTTTTGATGCTATAACATTAAAGATATTTTACTTGGACTAGTTAAAGTGACTAATACTTATTCTTCAATTTCTTTCTCTTTAACTTGTATATATTTTGCACACACCTAAGTATAAGCGCACTTGTATATGTTGTACTTTTTAAAAAATTATGAATTATACCATCGTACATCTACAACTTGATAGTTCTTATACTAATAACTTGTAAAGGATAATCGTCACAATTATGTATATAACTTTTTAAGATAGATTCATAATGATGGATTCATTCTTTTCAAAGGTCATATGAAAAGTATCTCTTAAGTCAAAGAGTTGTACATCAAGTAGTGACTTTCTACTTTCAATCACTTCTTATTGCTTCATAACACAAAAAATTGTCATCATCTGAAATACTTGCAAAAATTTTTTAAGGATAGAAAATTTTCTTAATTAAATTATAATGCCCTTTTTAAGAGACCTTCTTACCATATTTGTAATATTCTAGATTCTTCTTTCTTTTTTTTTAGTTTTATTCGTGATAACTTTGGTTGCCAGTTAGACCATATTCTATTAATCTCCCTCTTGTCACTATTAATGCTTTGAGTTATTCTGATTATCGAATTTTTTTTATTATTGCATCGACTTTCTTCCTCCAAAATTGTTGTTGGAACATCATCAAAGTCTAGGTAGTTTGTAAGAAGATTAATGATTAATTTGATGATGAGTCGATCATATTAATCAGACTTTAAAGTATAAGTGTGTATTTCTACTCTATAATCTAACAATGTGATATAAGATAATATCGTAGTCAAACTATTAATATGCTCGATCGTTAAAGTAGATTTTGACGTCTAAAGAGTATGGAGTTTCTTTTTGTTTTTTAAATGCATATAGTGATTTGACTTTGTATAACCTTATAAGATAATTTCATTTCTCTTTGTTATTTTCTTTTCCTCTAAGCTTGACAAATCTTCATCAACTAAAGTTAGATAAAGATTTGCAATAATATTTGTGTCCATTTCACTCTATTTGTTGACATTCATAAGGTTTAATGGTTATAAGGTAATTATTCTTTGCAAGGATAATTTCCATTTTCAACTTTCACAAAAAGAACTTATTTTTGTTGAACTTCTCAATCTTAAATTTTATTGCTATTGCTTTTATGCTAAACTACTTTGAGCTAAAAGAAATAACTCTCACTTTTTTATGTAACCAATCACATAAGTAATATTCAATATCTTCAAAGAGTGAATAATACCTAACTTATTTTTTGAAATAGAGGATCCACTTGTAGCGGAGACTATAGAACACACAAAAAGTACACACACACACACACATATATATATACCCTAATTAAGTTATGAACTTATGATACTACTTATTAAAATGATTAGGTGGATACAGTAAGGTCATAGATGAATTAAGATTGACATAAGACAAACAAAATATTATTACGAGTAAAAAGAGGAGTTATGATACAAACAATTTCTAATCATAACTTACAAATATTAATTTATAACTTAAAACTTATAAAATTAGAGTCCTACTCTTGAATGACCGAATTTGGGTTTTGATATGTGAAATAAGAAAAAGCATAAACATTTATTATTGAATCAAATTAATTATATTTAATGCATTTCAATTTGATATAATTATCACAAATTCTAATGTTTATTTTTATGCCACAATTATTTAGTTTTATTTAAAGTATAAATAATGTTTAACATTTATATAAATAATTTTATAATTAATATCTAGATTTTGTTAATAAAAAATCAACTCTCTCTTCCTATGAGAGAATTCTAGTGGGGTTATCAAGAACAACCAATTTCAACTGTGTCAACTTAACCTCTTTATATGCTTAATGGAGTTAAGGCCTTCCTTTTCTTTTCCAATCTGAATTACATCATCATTATTCAGTCCAAAATTTCGCAATAAAGCAGGGTCTGAGATTACATCTCCTTAGCAATCTTCGGTCTCTCATTATTAGTCATATGAATCTTCGTCAACACTTTCGTCTAGTGGTCTAGGACCCAATTCTGTCTTTGAATTCTGGGGATGACATTTTTCTTGGACTCTGGTTCCTTTATTTCAAAACTTGAATCTTTCACGACATTGAACTAAGAACAGAGACATGGGTACTCCGGATCCCTTGCTTAAACCGTTCCTTTTCCATCATGGCTTCAATTGACATCGTTCCATTTATTGATGAATGAAGTTGTTTCGTTTGGAGTCTTTTTGTTACAGATGATATGTTTATATGCATTTTGATAGAGTTTATTATCTAAAATCAGTTAAGTATAATTATTAAGTTGATAACAATCGTGAATTAATCCTTTATCTTGATTTTAAGTAAATACTGAATTATTTTTTTTCTTTTTTAAAACGAAAGAATTCGCAACCAAATGAATTATATTTAATCAAAGTCAAATTACAAGATTATTCTATCTTGTTTTATTATCAAATTTTGGTCAAAATTTTATTACTTTATTTGAAACATATCTAAATTTTCTGTCTTATTGTGTTATGGTTTTTTTCTCTATCTTTATTTTGCTTCAAAATGGACAATTTTTGAAATTCATAAAACAAATAGTGGAGAATATATTTTGACCAATGAAGTGACGTTTTTAACGTCTCTTTATTTTTGTTTGAACCTAAAAATCACAATTGGATCCTAAAAATCTACAAAACCCATAAACATTCAAACTCTAAAAATTAAAAGTGTATTTTGTAGTCTAATATTTTTATTAAAGCATATGTGATTTTAAAAAATTAAATTAAAATTTAATTTGTAATAAAACTTATTCAATTTAAATTAATTACAATTTTTAATTAGTAATACATTTATTATAATTAAATTAATGTTAATTCAAATCTTTAACCCTCAAATATCATACATCCATAACCTCCAAAAATTAGAAACTCTAATCCCATTAGTCCCAAGTCTTCTAAACCATCAGCTGAAGTATTAATCACTTTCATTCCTTTTTACTTAAACTATCTTTTTTCTTACACTAAGTAAGAAAGGGATCATTCTTATCTAACCCCGCACTAAATCTTGCCACAATCTGCATTTTTTGCAAAGCTTCCACCAATTCTACATCCATACCCAACTCAATGTTAGAGTATCCCATATTTACTAAACATAAAAATATTAAAGGGTTTATAAGTGGTAAGGACCAATTATTCAAATAATAAATTTTAGTCATTTGACAATGGTTGGCTCAAGCCCAATTCTTGTTAATAGATTCTATACTCTTCTTGATAAATATATGCAGATATATGCAAATCTTTAAGGAATCCCACCTACACATATTTGATTTCCTTTCAAATGTATTTGATTTTATCTTGTGTATCTTAATTGATTTTTTCATTATCTTTAAGATATCACAAACATGTATAAATACACTATAAAGTTACTTAGGAAAATACAAGCAATACAATATAATTGCATTTCAATTGCTTTCCTTCTTCTATTCTTTCATGGTATCAGAGCCTACACATTAGTCCTATTACCGAGCTACACATTCAAGCCAATAGTCATTTTCTCAAACACCTACCCTGCATATAGAAACAACAGAAACAAACACACAAAAACACCTCACTCTGCATACAAAAACAACAGCAACAAACACATAAACATCCATCCTTTTTTTTGAACCAGTACATCACAAACAAAATTCAATGACAATCCTACTTCCTTCACATTACCATTCAATCAGATTACAAACTTCCTAACTACAAAATTAGATTCTTCAAATTATCTCATCTGGCGTAACCAAATACATGTCATCCTTGTCAGCTTTGATCTCATTGGCTACGTTGATGGATTAGTTACACTACCTTCTATCACTCCAGATGCTGAACCTTCAGAATATCTTAGGTGGTAAAAATTTGATTGACTGGTCTACTGTTTCCTCACCGCCTCTCTGTCCACCTCCATCGCCTGCCTTGCAATCGAATGTACCATAGTTTGTAACCTCTGGCTTAATCTAGATCAACACCTCATGCAACAATCTAGCTCCCAGCGCTCTCTGCTTCGATGAAAGCTACATACCATCCAAAAAGAATAAAAATCAATTATCAAATACCTTGGAACTATCTCAACTACAGCAGATAAGATAGCAGCTATAAGAGATAAAATATCAGATTCTGACCTCATACTTTTTACCTTGAATGGTTTACCTGCAGATTTTGAATGTTTCATCATGGCGGTGGAGCATTACGAGTTCAGCATCTCCTTCGGTGAACTCAGGGCAAAGCTCCTTATCTACAAGTAGCGTCTCCTATCATTTCACTCGGCTCCCTCACCGGACACAATGATGGCCATTGCTTCTCTCCATCTCTCCATGGGCACGGCGACACTCAAAGCAGAGGAGGAGGAGGGTGTTGGTTCAACCTTAAAACCCACGAACTCTCCTCATACTATAGGTCAACGCATTTACATTACTCATCTAGGCCCCGAACATTTTCCTCTGGCCCAAATGAGCAGGCCTTTGTCTTTCAGCCCATATCACCTTATAACACCAACACACAAGCCCACTCAATTAATCCTCAACCTGCTTATCATTCCTCCAGGCTTAATCACTCATATAAACCCCCAACCCAATGTCAAATTTGCTGGAAATGGGGCCATATTGTGGCTTATTGTCGTTACACATACTCAGAATCTCGAAATCGGCCTCTCCACCCTCCACCTGACCATAAAAACCTTTCCACTGCCTTTACTGCCTTAAATATCCAAGAATCATCGAATCCCTTTAGCTTTACTTCTAATACTCTCACCGAATGGCTTCCTGACACTGGCGTCACCAATTATATAGCACCAGATCCCCACCTTGTTGACTATGAAACTCCATACAGTAGTCGCCATCAAGTGATTGTCAGTAATAGACAAACCCTTCCCATCTCCTCCACTGGTAACGTCACCTTATCCACGACAACTCGTCCTCTTAATCTATGCAATGTCTTAATTGTTCCCAATCTTACTGCTAATTTACTTTCTGTAGCTAAATTTGTCAAAGATAACTCCTGCCTTATCGAATTTAACCTATTTGGTTACATTATGAAGGATCTCAACACCAAGACACCATTATTCGCGGGATCCATCCACAATAATCTTTATCCCATATAGATACCACTTCTTTTTCAAACTTCAATTACTTTCCAAGTTGCCTCCACTTCACTCAATTTGTGGCATCAACGTCTAGGTCACCCTTGCTCCGTCATACTTTCCAGACTATCTCGCCCTTTCAAATTATCCTTAAATGTAATGAATAATTGTACTTCATGGTTACTAGGAAAAAGCACCCGTCTTCTTTTTCAATTATCATCTTGTGTTTCTACTATGCCTTTATAACTGATTCATTGTGATATTTGGGGTCCCTCTCCATCTCTTTCATTTTCTGGTTATCGATATTTAATTCTTTTTATTGATGATTTTAGTCGCTACACCTGGATCTTTCCTTTAACTCACAAAAGTCAAGCGCTTTCTCAATTCCAAATTTTCAAAACTACAATTGAAAAACTTTTTTCATCCACTATTAAAACCTTTCAATGCGATGGAGCTCCTGAACTCATTAAAGGTCCCTTTGCCACCTTTCTAACCACACATGGAATCTCTTACTGCATTTCTTGTCCTTACACTCCACAACAAAGTGGCTTTGCTGAGCGCAAAATTCATCACATAACTGAAACTGACCTTACAATTCTTTTTTATGCCTCTCTGCCCAAATCATTCTAGTTTGATGCTTTTTCTACATCCACCTGTCTCATTAAACTTTTTCCCACACTTGTACTCATACAAAGTCCCCTCATGAAGCTCTTTTCCTCACTTTACCCGATCTCTCACCTTTGTGTGTTTGGGTGTGGTTGTTTCCCTTTTCTTGGGTCCCAACGTATGGACAAACTCTCTCCAAAGTCCTCGCAGTGTCTTTATTGGGTATTCCTTACAATACAAAGGTTATCGCTGCTTTGACCCTATCACCTCCAAAATTCACATCTCACCCTATGTTCGCTTTCTTGAAACTATTTTCCCTTTGCTACTTCCTCCTCACCCACATCCTCTACATCTTGCCCTTTTATCATTTCTCTTCCACTACCTGTAGCACCCTCATCTCCATCACCCCCAACCATACCATCTCCATCACCCCCAAAATATACCATCTCCACTACCTCAACACCATAAGACTACCCACACACGTGATAACACTCGTGTCCCTCAGATCGTTTCTGACTATGTTCCCTATTCTACTTTTACTAAAATATTAAACGAACCAGATCCTACCTCCTTCACTCAAGAAAACAAATTTCCATACTAGCGCTAAGCCATGCTTGATGAGTTGCTTTACATCGCAATCATACCTAGACACTTGTTTCTCCACCTCCTAATGCCAACATTGTTGGATGTAAATGGGTTTTTCGAAGAAAACGGTACCCTAGATCGGTACAAAGCTCGTCTTATTGCCAAAGGATATCACTAAACTACTGGTCTTGACTACACTAACACTTTTAGTCTTGTTATCAAACCCACAACCATTCGCCTCATCCTTACCATTGCCCTATCCAAAAATTGGTCCATTGGCCAACTTGATGTTCATAATGACTTTCTTAAAGGGAATCTTCCTGAACCAGTTTTCATGGCCTAACCCCCAGGCTTTATTGACCCTCATTGATCTTCTGATGTATGCCATCTTCACAAAGCCCTTTATGGTCTAAAACAAGTTCTACGAGCCTAGTTTCATTACTTAAGTCAAAAATTACATGAACTCAATTTCACTTCCACCAAATCTAATACATGCTTATTTGTTCACTCCACCCCCTCCCATACCACGTTCCTATTAGTTAATGTTGATGACATCTTAATCATTATCTACTCACCATCTTTCATCACAAATCTCATTATTGAGCTTAACTCTGCATTCTCTATCAAAGACCTCAATCCTCTTCATTACTTTCTTGGCATAAAAGCTACAACCACATCTACAGGCCTTCTCCCTACCCAAACTAAGTATACTAAAGATCTTCTTCTCCGCACAGGTTTAGTTTAGTCCAAACCAACCATCACACCCATTACTCCTACTCTCCCTCTATCCAAAAATCATGGTACACCCTTCTTTGATCTTTCTGATTATAGAAGCACTGTTGGTGCCCTGTAATACCTTTTTCTTACTCGTCCTGACATTCAATTTGTGGTTAATAAAGTTTCTCAGTTCCTCCATTGTCCTACTGACATTCACTGGACTACTGTTAAAAGGATACTTTGATACCTTCGTTCCACATCCTCTTTCAGTATCCACTTAACCCACATAACCTCTCTCTATTAATGCATATTGTGATGTTGATTGGGCAAGGTGCTTGATGTCGTCGATTTACATATGGTTATTGTATCTTCTTTGATCCAAATCTCATCTCCTGGAGTGCCAAGAAGCAACCCATTGTTGCTAGATCTAGCACTAATGTCGAATATCGAAGTATTGCTCTTGTTGCTGCCGAAGTTTTGTTGGACCTCGTTTCCGGAGCCCAACATCCGAAGTCATAAACCTTGAGCTCATTTTCCTGAAGGGTCATTAGCCATCCTTCACAAAAGTGATGTGCCCACACCAATCAAATATAAAAAAACAAAAATTGACTTCTTTAAAGGAATTACAGCTCTAAGTCTCTAGTTTGATTTGAAAAATAATCATTTCAATTGGAGCTCTAAAGCTCAAGATATACTTAAAAAGCTAAAGCATGTACATACTCTAATTATGCTCTCCTAACTGACCCCTCACTTTCTCTAATGCAAACTTTCTCAAAACAACTCCAAAAGATAACAATTTTTATGGAGAGGTAAAGACATGTGTTAGGAATCTATTGGTCTAAGAATCACTTCATTTGGAGGTTGGATGAGGGAGTTATGCCCAAAAGAATAGAACATGTTTATACCCTCAATTGATTTGTACCTATCTTGGCGCGATTGCCATAACTTTCAATATAGATGTCTGATTGAGTTCGTATTTAGACCATTTGAAAGAATACTTCTATATCTACAACTTTCATGAAGACCACAAAATGAGATTATGCTTCTAAAAGTGTCAAAAATCACCATTTCCCTAAGCTTTCCCGTGAATGTCCGGTTAACAGACATGTATCGGGTTTAATAGCCAATTTGCCCCGAGAAGGTTCATTTAACGGACATCTTGAAGTGAATCACACGTTAATACAATGCTTAATAATGAGATACAAATGCACAAGAAGGGGGGGTTGAATTGTGATAA
>JANZLX010000008.1:30589366-30602507 GCA_025531955.1 Erythroxylum orinocense | reverse complement strand
GATTGAGGTATGAGATCACAACCCTAGTTCCTTCTCTATTCTCAGCAGCCAAAACTCTCTAAAAACACTGACTTGAGTGTCGGAGGGGCTCTCGGGAATCAACTCCCGGCCCGCCGTTATTTGTTTCGCAGGTATTCCATAGCCAGATTCTTTCAGACCATGGATCCAGACAACAATGTTCAACCTCAGCAAGATCAGGCAGAACCAAGATTAAAATTAAAAAATTTGGGATCCATTAAGATAAATTAACTCTGAATATTATTAACTAATAAATTAACTTAACTAATTAACTTAATTTATGAAATCCCTAACTTATTTATCTTCTTTAGGTTGTCTTTGTGGGTGGAATCCCAATCTTGAAAATGTCTTAAATCCCTAACTTAGTGCATGAAACCCCTAACTCATTTCTCTGAGATTGTCTTCATGGTTGGAATCCCAATCTAGACTGTGTTGTGTCCCTCGTTCGTTGCCACCCATGATTGTGACACTACTGTCACAATCTATGGTAATGCAAATAGTTTTGCTTCTTTTTGCTTATGCTTTGTTTGTTTAACTCTTTTTTTTTTTTGTCAAAAGCAATGTCATGAAATAGAGGAATCTTGTGGCATAAGTTTTGTGGCGAGAAGATTCATTCAATTCTTATACTTCCAATTTC
Source organism: Erythroxylum orinocense (assembly GCA_025531955.1). Taxonomy (NCBI): domain Eukaryota; kingdom Viridiplantae; phylum Streptophyta; class Magnoliopsida; order Malpighiales; family Erythroxylaceae; genus Erythroxylum; species Erythroxylum orinocense. The sequence goes on along the minus strand of JANZLX010000008.1, from coordinate 30,601,852 downwards.
TCTTATCATCTTTCGGAAGGTAACTATTTATTATACTGATTATTAACTAATGTTAGGTTTTCAAGTCGTGTATGCTTCATTCTCAACATTATCATTTGCATCCTTTAAGTTGCCAACAAATTCTATTTCAATAGAGACGGATCCTAGTTAGTCCTAATTCAAATTGTTCTTCGCAGTTTAAAAAGAATTAGATTTCTTTTGACTAATCGTTAGCCAAACTTTTATAATTGGGATACTTGTCTTGCATAATTTTGGGTCTACTTGAAGTGAAGAATATTAAATGCATAAACCCTTATCATTTACAATATATTAAATCGAACAATGGCTTATAAAGAGCATCATGATCAATTTTCAGTATATACATTTATTGATTTTCATTGTAGCCATCTTTAGGACTAAGAGAACATGATATTGATATATTAAACTAGGATGCTTTGTGTATGAGCTTGGGATAAGATTCATTCACATTATTTTGTCTATTATTTATGCAATGCTATATTCAAACCATATCATCCACTTAGCAAAGCATGTTTTCTCAAATATGATCATATCTGGCCCACAATATTTTGAATACTGTCTTTTTATCTATGATTTTTCAAGTTGGTTTTTTTGTATGGAATCACATGAAATGTATTGTTGGTCTTGTGACACTAACATAAACTACACACTTTCATAACCTTTACTTACTTTGGGTGACTATAATACTGTAAGTCTAATGTAAGACCATTTGAATCTATTATTTTATTAATCTAAATGGAACTTGGAAAATATACATAGAGTATGTTTGCAAGTGCAATGTGAAATGGACCAATATATTAATCCATTCCATTTGAGAATTTCAAATGGTTATGTGATAGTATGTAAACTTGGCGGAGCTTTAGTATGTCTTAGTTTTTTCTTATATGTTTTCTTCGTATTATTATCTCTAATTCTTTATATCTGTGTCTATCTCTAAGGTTATTATTCTATTGAAAAAAAGATATATTAGTTGATTAATAATTATTAAACTTTCTGTGTTTGTAGTACGTTGGAATTGATTTATTAGATATGATTTATAATTGGCCTAGTTGAAAGATTTATCTCATCTTAGACCTAGTTAAAAGATTATCTTATCTTAGAACCAGTTGACCTAATCGTATAACTATAATTTCATCACCTAACAAAGATTATCTTAGATTTGGAATTAATATTTACTTTGTAGGAAAATTAACATTGCGATTTTCTTTAGTATGCGGATGGAATTATCATCATTAACTAATACAACACTGAGTTCAAATGTAGGAAATGTGGTTTGCTATTATGGGTTGAAGGCTCCATTAAGGACTTCACGAAGTAATCATAATCCTAGTCAAAGATTCTATGGATGTCTTAATTATTTGGTGAAAATTTATTTTTATTTGATTAAAAACTTGTGTTTAAGTTCTACATAATGAAATCAAATATTTTAGGTTGGGAGATGCAACTTTTTCAAATGGTGCAATGAAAGAGATGTTGAAATGATTAAAAAATGAAGGAAATAATTATAAATGTTAAAGAAGAAGGTTGAAACAAACACCACTAAGGAATTTGAACAACAAATTAAGCTTATGAACGAGGCCATAAAATTATTGAGAAAAGAGATAAAAGAAATGAAGTTTATGTTGGTGAACATTGTAATAGGATTTGTTATGGTTATAGTACTTTTTATTTGTAAATATGTTATAGGGATATTATATTGAATTTTAACTATGTAATGGTTAAAATTAATTTCAACTATCTTATGGAAAAATTGGTTTTGGAATTATATTTATATGTGAATTATGTAGTGTAAATATACCTATATATTGTGCAACTAAATTTATTTCGTATATGGAGTAATGGTTAATCAAGGAAAAAGAAGACTACTATATAAAACCAATAGACACTGAATAATTATGTCCGTATAAATTAAAGGAAATTATATGCATGACATTTAATTAGGTTCTCAAGATGAGCTTATATTGGTCAAAATAAAAAAGATATATAGAATATTTACATTGTGTTTGTACAACACAAACATTTGTCATCATTATCAATAGCACATACAACTAAAAGCCAACGGGACAAACATCAAAGTATCAAAAAGTTATATTACATTGTTTTTATATAATGTAAATATATGTCACCATTATTAATAGCACATACATGAAAAATTCAATGGGAAAATATTAAAATATTAAAAAGTTAAAGGCATCGCTAATCAATGATGTTTGCCTCATTTGTAATTGACTACGAAAATTCAAGCTATAATGATTATGTCAATGACGTTTGCCTTCTGATTTCTTTAGCTTGTAACTGTTGCGAAGTAATACTAGAATGTCCTTTAAACCGTAAACCATTTAGTTCAAATGATAATTGGAATATGTGTGGATCATCATTTAAAAACCTTTTTTATTGACATGTTCAGATGTGTTAACCTAAAAAATTGAAGATAAAATATTAGAAACACATTTGGTAATTATTTCAACTAAGAAAAGTTACTAAATAACACATTCTTACAATATTGCTTTCTTAACTCAAGTATAGCAATATCATCAACTCTATTCATGCCACTTAACTATTTTTTTTAATGAAAACAACTTTGTCAGTCATTAAAGCCAATAATAATTAATATAAAACTAAAAAGTTGTATACCTGTGACGTTGCCTATGTGATAACCTAATTAAGACAATGATAAACATTAGTTACTGTACCATATTCATATGATTGAAGTAAAGGTATACATACCTATGAAGGAGCCTCAGTGTATTGAGTTAAGCTGTCCTTGTAGCATTTTATAAAGTTATGACCGAAATTACCACATTTCTAACATTTTTGCACTTGTCCTTTCTAAGAATTTTTTTTTTGGATTTTCATTTTCTTTGGCTCATTTTGTTATTTCCTTCTTACAATTTTGGGTCTACCAGGCATAACTCTTTTAGATGGAGGATGTATCACTTATACATCACTTAGAGGACAAAAAATATCACCTATAATTAGTTCTAATATGATACAAACTCATGAACTGACCTTTCCTACAGCATGAATCTACGAATGTCTTAACCCTTTCTTTTAAGAGATAGATTGCACTAATCACATGTTTACATGGGTATCTATATAGGTCTCATGCTTGACAACTACATTTTTGTTGTTTGCCAATCCTCACAGTATGCTTCTTGTCACTCTTTGAAACATCATAAGCACCATCTCCATTCTATACAATTCTCCATAATTCATTTTTTTCTAATCTAACTTTTTCATTATCGTTGGTGCAATATCTAACTTCCACCTTACTACAAAATGTCTCCTATCTGTATGCCTCTTCACCATCATTATTCTAATTGTCTTAAGCATGCTAATCACTGGCCTGTCCCTTGCTGGTAGGATCCACCCATTAAAAGTTTCATTCATATTCTCGTCAACTATCAGACATTTAGTTTCAAAAAATAGTTAACATCTTGCCTACCTTTCTTTAGGATATTCAAGTAAGGCTGAAGCACATCTAGGCCATATTTTGTTAAGTCTCTTCAATTGCTTGTTGAAATCTTCAATATAGGTTCACCACATGCAATTCCAAAACTGCTTTTTGAGGTCCTTTCCCTTCTAGTTCCTATGCCAATTGTGATATATATGCCTAACACAGAATTGGCCTTGGAATTATGTCTTTAGGAAGTACCCATCAATTTAAACAATTGGTCTTAAATGCTTCCATCCTCGTTTCATGTCATAAAAAAAATGTATAATATTTTACACTGCAACAAAATGTAAAGAAGTATTAATATAATGTATAACTTGACATAATGAAGTATTAATACATTAATGGAATTTTTATTTATCATTACCTATAACAATAAACTTTCTTGATTCCTTAATAATTGTAACTCTATTGTTGATCCAAGATTACTTATTTTCAACTCATGTAAATGAACTTGTAACTTCGCATATTAATTAATATAATTTGTTTTTTTTTTGTCTTTCCTCAATCTCTTGTTTGCTCTTTCACATATGCTTAAATTAACAAAAATATTAAGTTTGTTGTGAAATAGCTGTGATCGAGGTTGTTTTAACTTTGAAACATCTCTTGTTCTTATCATATCCAACATACACAACCTATACGCATCCATTAGTACACCCAACCTTGATTTGATTACTTGTAAAATTTTTTAACCTAACACTGTATCATATATGTATTGTATAATAGATAACAACTCCTTTAAATTCTTTTATAGTTTTGAACTCCATTCCTAATCTCCACTCTATAGGATTATCCCTAACATTTGAACTGGGTCTATGCAAAGATTCACTTGCCTCCTCTTCATTAGGATATTCATTAGTACTAATAATATTATGATGATTTGTTGATTCAATTTCAATTGGATGATGGCCATCTGGAATGTCTACATAAAAGTGTAATTGAAAATGTGAACCCTATTTCTCTATATTTTCATCCACATATGCACATTGTTCCTCTCTATTTTATTATTTTTCATCCATATGTGCATGCTATTCCTTCAAATTTTCATTCATATATTTACCTTGTTCCTCTAAATTTTCATTCACATATGTACCTTATTTCTCTACATTCCTATGTGCACCCGATTCCTCCATATTTATACCATGTTCATCATTATCATGGTCCTCTCCTCCAGTTACATATAATACGTCAGGAGCATAAAAAGGTGTATCTTAATGATGAGTTATATACATGTCAATAATCCTATGTATTTGCATAAGGTTTGCTAGTCTAATATAACTTTGGTTTGACTCTATAACTTTTAATGACGTTTAAAGTTAAAACCAGGTACTCTATAATATGCCTTATGAATTTTATTATACCCTAAATCCTTCCCTATCTCATATATTTGTCAACTACTAACATAGTCAACATCAACATTCTCAAATGTAGCAATATCCTCACTAACATATCTGAATTTAGGCTCTAACATGAAATATCCACCATAAAAAAGCCTTATGCTTCCATATTGAGACATTAAAACCTATAAAATAACCATTTAAAAAAAATATTTTCATCCATAATAAAGACTCGAGCGTAAAAAGATATTCAAAAGTAAATTCAAATCATAGAGAGTAAGACAAAATTCCTAAGAAACAATCAAAAAGTTTAGATTATATAAATTCTAAACAATTCAATTTATAGATTAAAAAAAGATCAATTTGGCATTAAGACCTACAAGTAAAACAAAGGCTTACCTTCTAAACTTTAATTTACTAATTTTGATTATGTAGGACAAAGAATATGTAGAATAAAATTTGATTATGTAGAACAAAGATCTTGAAATTAAAGAGTGTGGAAGTTATATCATGTGTCTTCTCTTATTATTGTATTAAGTTGGAGCAACAAAGGAAAGTTGGAGCAATAAAGTAGGTCAATGGATATATATATATATAAAGCACATTGCAATAGCAAAGGCATCTTTTGTTTTGGATTCATTCTTAAAAGTGTTCTTTTGAATTTAAGGGATTAACGTATTAGGTGTTTACTAATCCTAAAAATGGTAGGTCCCAAAAACATAAAGCCTCGGTCAAATAATTAGAGAGCCCACATTAGGAGTAGTGGTTGTGAATCCGTATCTGATAATTACGGGTATTTGCATTTTCATTGACTATCTAAGTTTTTCAAAATATTAATTCTCATAAAAGATTCAATATTTTATTTTTGATGAGAACTGGTTTGAACCACATAATTTGTTTAATGACAACTAATATTTCATGAGCAGGAATTTAAAGAATTCACTTCCATTAATGAGGCATGAGTCACTTTGAATATTTTCACTACAAGAAAAATGTCGTTTAACGACGAACATTACTGATGGAAAACCTAAACATTCCATCGACAAGAAAATTTAGTGATGGAATTTACTGATGGATCAAGGTGTCGTAGAAATAGCTGTAGGTAATAATTTCTGATGAATAAAGACGGTTGTTTGTACGGTCTACCGTCGGTAAATTTTTGATGGTCAAAATTTGTCCTTTGGCAGATTTATAGACGGTATTGGTTATTCTGTTGGTAAGTTTATTACAACATTGCCCACAGTTATGCTTATTCCGTTGGTGAGTATATCAACGGTTATTCTGCGGCAAATCATGTCGATAAAGTTGGCAACAGAATTGGTTATTCCGTTTGTTACTTACTGTCAATATTACTGATGGTTTGTTGTTTTCCGTCAGTAAATAGAATTGATTTTACCAATGCAGTTTTGTTTTTTCATCCGTAAATTAACAACAATTTAAAAAATATTGTCATTAAATTTTATTTAATGATCTTATGGTTGATACATAATTTAAACAGTTATAAATTACCTGTGCATAATATTTTGATTTGTTTATACATTTAATTTGTTTAAACAGAAAGTTGATTGATGATATAAAATTAAAATTATGTTAATTGATGATAAAAACATTAAATTGTACATAATAAGTATTTGTAATTCAAATGAAATGACTACAAATACGCTAATGATTTGGTGATTGTGGATGCTCTGATTGTAGCGATGAGATGCTAGCCCTCCCTTTCAACTCATCCATCTCATTACGGAGTTGAGCTATATACTCCATCGATTGCTGCAATTGAGTTGTCAATGTCTGCACTGTGCTCCGAAGCTTATAGACTTCATTGGTTGTGGACCGTTGTTGCTATACTGGATGTGGAGGATTGCGAATAACATGTGTTCGCAAATGAACATAAACTGAATATCCTTCCACGACGGTCCCTACCACCTACTGCATAAAGATAAGTTTGAGTCTCATCAACATCTTCAAACTGTCGTTGAATCCTTTCTTGTATTTTGTCCTATTAAAAGGTAATGTTTATATTAGTAAGTGATACTTATTAAGCATTAATATTAAACCATAAATTTTTATATACATTTAGTTCTCTACTTCGGTGTTGACGAATGTCATAATGTCATGCTTCTTGGTATGAGTGTGCAAAAAAAGCTGACGGGGTATAGGCCTCATGCCTATAGACTTTTCTTGCTTAAGAATAAAATGTTATAAGTGAACTAGAATTTATAAAAATTTTGGCAGAGTTTCCTCTATTTTTATGATATTTACCCCTTGTGGAACAAAAAAAATAACTCAACAACACAACCATATATGGCACCAGACATTTATAACATTATCATTCTCCATAATACACATATTTTCATTCCAAAATTCACACATCAAATTAAAATGAAATACAACAAAGTTATAAAAATAGAATAAAAATGTAAAGTTTAAATACTTACAAGTCTCTCTGCATGTTCGTGATGGGTAATAGATCCTCCGGTATGTACGGGAAGACTCTTTCCCCCCCCTGGTCCTCCATGTCTGCTAGTAGAATTACGCTTTGAAATGGACATTGCCTCAAGTGATGTCTACTACTACTACCAACTACTCCATATTTGTTCAGAAATATAAGGTGATTGTACACTAGCCTTGTGTATCACACCAACAAAGTCCCGATAACGTGCACGTGCTCATCTCTCCCATACTTTATAAATGACCGTGTCAAATTCAGAATCCCAAAAAAAAATTTCTGAAAAAAAGGAAAAACATTCGATAAATACTTATAATGTAATAATATTTATCTAATTAATGTAAAAAATTAATTAAAAAAGAAAATAATATTTTTTACCTCAAACTCTTGATAATAAAATTCCTTTGTGGCCTGAGAGATATTCTTCCATACATAACCCTAAAGATCAATCTTCTCCTTGAATTTGGATGTCATGTTTCCTGAGCACGGTCCAGACGGAATCAACCTAATATAAAAACAAATAGTGTAATACCATTTTTAAAATTTAAACCTATAACTTAATTATAAACATATAGTGTTTCATGTATTTTCACTTATAGATTATTGAAAATTTTGACGTAAGTTCTTCCATCAAATCTCTTAGCTCCAAGCTAGCGATCACCTCCTTCATCTTCATCGTTTACTCCTGATATCTCTGTCGCTATAGGGGTAGTGGATGATATAAAGGTGGTGGACGGTGTAGCAGCAGGTATGGAAGGTGATCCCTCATCTGCAAGTGTAGTAGCTGGAGGGGGAGGAGGTGATTCAGTTCCAACTGCAGAATGTGATGCTTCACTTGGATAATAAGTAGCTTTGAATCATTATCTGAACCTTGGTCGCATTACATTCTTTTTTCTCTTTAGTGGCATATTTCAACCTGAAATTCATATTTGATTAAATTTTCTAGAAATATAACAATTTTAATTCAATATTTTACACAATATATTGAAAAGAAAACGATTGATTTGTTAAATATAATATTTAATTACAAACACAAATTAATCGCTATCATCACTTAATTATAAATCAAAGTCATCTTCTTTTTTTGAAGAATTAGGATCAAACTTAGGCCCCTTTCCAGATCTCTGGCCCTCATCATCCTCTCTAGATGAAATTTCAACATATTCATTAGATGAATCGTTCAAAGGTTCATTATTGTCATATGTGGTAGATGTATTTATTTCATAAACATCTTTTTGAAACGCTTCACTTTCAATTCTCTGTTCTCCTTTTCCATGTGATTCAAAAACACCTCTAGGTTTAACTTTGCAAATGGCCAACTAATCTAACTTATCTCATCGTAAGCTAGGAAAAGGGACATAATACACCTAGATTGCTTGCATTGCCAACAAAAAAGGTTCAAATTGTCTAAATCTTCTTTGCTTGTTGATTTCAACTAGATTGTATCAGCTATGCACTTTTGTACCAACATTTGGAGTTGGATCAAACCAGTCACACTTAAATATCACATTTCACTTTATTGGCAATGCAAGGTACTTAATGTCAAGTATCTCAATAATTTTACCATAGTAATCCATCAATTCTGTTTGTATGCAAACTCCACTATTTATTGTTATCATACTATGACCATGATATTTTGTATGATATTTGTATCCATTAACAAAATACACTGGATATGATTTAACAGTTCACAAAGGTCCCTTTTCAAGATAACATATGAACTTCTTCTCTATTGGATTTTCTGAGGCCTACACTAAAGAAATTATCATAGTAAACATTATAATGTCATTTGAACACTTAAATCTTATAATTTAATCATTTCAATATTTGTAAGTGAAAACTTACATATTTCTCGAACCATCGAGGAATGTGTCTTCTAACTTCTTTATTGATATCATCCTATGCTTGGTCGGGCATTAGCTCGCGTAACAATTCCTCGTATAATCTAAAAAAAATTATGTATTTTGGCTATGAATAACACTAAATTTCAAAACCTAAATAATCAATTTCAACTTACTGCACGAAAGGTTGAACCGTTTGACAGTTAAATAAAATGTAACCATGGTCAGCCTCAATTTCTTCCTTTATTAACATTCTTCTTATTGAACATCCATATGTTCATCTAGGATGTGTGAAAATGGGATAAGTTACCATTAGCATCACTTGTTCCTCCCCCATCATCATTATGAGGAACTTTTCTTTCTCTTGTGTGAACATGCGACTGAAAATAATGTGAACAAAATGTACTAGCTTCCTCCACTAAATAAGCATTACATATCGGACCTTCAACTCTAGCTTTGTTTTTGACATTTTTCTTTAACTGATGCAAATACCTATATTAGCGAATAGGGTTATTACAATTTAGTTGTTAAAACATATTATTACTTCAATTACAATCATTTTTGTTGAATTACCTCTCAAACAGATACATTCATCGATATTGAACTGGATTGACTAGTTTAGCCTCGTACTAAATGCACAGGTAGATGCTTCATACAGTTAAAGAAGCTTGGAGGAAAAATCCCTTCTAACTTGCACAAAATTACTGGAATTTTCCTTTTTGGTTTTCCATTTCAGCCAACTTGATTTCAGATGATGTTAAACTTTTGGAAAACAAACTTAAATATGTTATCACTTCCTAAACCTTATTCGGTAGCAACTTCCAAAATGCAATTAGAATTAGCCTTTGCATAAACATATGACAATTATGACTTTTCATCCCAAATAATTTGTACATCCTCATATCTAAACACCTTGCCAAGTTTGAAACATAACTATCAGGAAACTTTAGACTTTTCAACTATTCACACAATATTTCCTTTTGTATTTTGTCCAAAGTGTAACATGCTTTCGGATATTTACCGATGCGAAGATCTTTATGTAACTCATTCCTTCTACAAAAAAGTTTCAAATCAACTCGTAATTTTGCATTGTCTTTTGTCCTCCCTTCAATGTTCATTATGTTATTGAACAAATTGTCAAAAAAAAATCAATATGCATCACATCTAGATTATGACGTATCAAATTAGTTTTCCATTATGACAAATCCAAAAAGATGCTTCATTTACTCTAAATAAGTTTTTACTAATGCTTGTATTAACTTCATCAACTTCAAATTTTGTAACTTTCAGCAAGCCTAATTTCTCAATCTCTTGCAATATCTCTTCACCAGTTTTGTGAGGAGGAGGAGGTGTTTGTTACCATCCTATTTTTAATGAACTTTTGTTTGTTGTGTCTAAATGGATGATCTGGAGGAAGAAATTTCCTATGGTTATCAAGCCAACATGTTTTACCCCCGTTTGGAAGATAACCAATGTCCTTGCTGTGCTCCATCCAGACAATATGGCATATGTCGAAAAATCACCAATGGTCCACATCAAGCTACTCTCAACACAAAATTTTGTTTCAGAAACACATCATATGTCTCAACACCATGTTCCCAAAGATGTTGCAATTCAGATATCAAAAACTGTAAGAATACATAAAATTTATGCTTTGGATTTGTAGACCCTGGCACGATCATTGTCAAGAACATATATGCCTCTTTCATACACATCCATAGAGGAAAATTACAAGGAGTAATTATGATTAGCCATGATGAATATTGCTGGCCAGATTGACCAAAAGGTTGGAATCCATCCATTGACTATCCCAACCTAACATTTCAACTTTTAGCTGCAAACTCATAATTGTTGTCATGGAAATGTTTCCATGCCAATGCATCTGATGGATGACTCATTATTCCATCTTCCTATTCGTGTTTATTATGCCATCTCATATGAGATGCAATAACATCAGAAGCAAATAGTCTTTAAAGTCTCAAGGTTAGGGGAAATAATACATCCGCTTCCAGGGTACTAATTTTTGTTTCAAAGAATGCTTTCTAGGCTTAAACCTAGATTGACCATAAAATTTTCACTCTTGTAATTCCACATAATCTCCCCAGTACAACATACATCCCAATTAACAATTAATCTTTTTAACAAGAAAACTAAGGCCCCTAATAAGTTTCTTCATATTGTAAAAACTATTAACCATTGTATGATCAGAAGGCAATGATTCATTATACCATCCAATAATTTTATCTGAACTACGATTAGAAATATGCCCTTTAGAATTTATGTTCAATATTCAAATAGTTGAAGACAATTGAGTCATTGTCTCACAATTTGGCCATAATTCTTAGTCAATTGAGTGTAGTAAGTCAAAAATTGTTTTGCATATAGGTTTGGTTCTTCTTCAAGATTTTCTATATTTTCCTGAAAGGTATAACCAGTTGCATCATAAACCATTTGCATGTAAGGATTTTTATTTGCATCCACATTATTTGTTCCAAATCCAATTCCCCCTTCAAACTCATTTAAGTTCACTTACGATTGTACTTCATTACCCCTTGAGGTGCTACAAATCAATGGTTCCCATGTCGTATCCACTCAAAAATAATTTCGGACAAACCCTTTTCTCAGCAAATGTCCATTCACTTCATGACTAAGAAGGAAACAAATGTGTTTGCAATTTTTACATGGACATTTAATCTTTGGGCCATCCATATATATAGGTTGAGAACATGCATAATGAATAAAAGCTTCAACTCCCTCAACAAACTCAGGATTAATGAAACCATCAGTTGTTAATCATCTATACGTCCAAGATCTACGAACATTACTCATTTATGCAAAACTGTTAATTTCAGACGGTGATTACATAGTTAGTATCCTTCATGTTCCCCAAAGTATACAGAACATCTAAACTTTACACAACATCCCCTAAGTATTAACCAATTGAATTAATTACCTACAATTGATTTCAAATCTATGATAAGTGGCATTGTTTACACCTGTGAATTAAGAAAACAAGTTCTACATCTCCTAAGTATTAACCAATTGAATTAATCACCTACAATTGATTTCAAAACTATGATACGTGACATTGTTTACACCTATGAATTAAGAAATCAAGTTCTCATTGTGACTCCTAAACTCATGGAATTTTTCATTGATAAGCCTTATGGAAGCTGCATCATGAGTTTCCAACCTATATGTTACCCCCGAAATTTTTTTTAAGGTTATTAAGCATGATTAAAGTAAATTAAAGCATTAATAGATAAAATTAAGTTTGCATTAATTAAATATGATAGCATTAATTGAGGTAAGTAGCATTAATTAAATGAGTTAGGTTAAGTGTATTAATGGTCAAATGGGCTTTGGGCCTAAAAGGAAATGAGAAAG
>JANZLX010000008.1:30521651-30558517 GCA_025531955.1 Erythroxylum orinocense | reverse complement strand
GTTTCGCTTTCGATTCCGAGCCTTTGATTTGCTTTTGTTTCCGCTCTTTCGTTTCATCTTCCGGTTGAGACCCGAACCTTGTATGAGTATGATTAGTATGAAAATGGATGTTAAGGTGAATAAGATGAAAAAAAATTTTCTATCGGGATTTTCGGAGTAGTCCAAGATTTCCAACGCGGACTCAGGTTCCAGTTTGGTTTTTTTTTTCGTAAGGGGTTGGATATCAGGTAACGGGATCCAACATATTTGGTATCAGAGCAAGAAGAGTTTATGAGGGAATCTGTTTAAGTAGTTGGGTCTCGAAAACGGGATCCAACATTTCTAATAATGGATCAATATCTTAACTTTAAGATGGAAATTAAATTAAGAAGTAAAATCTTTCACAGATTCTTAACTTCAAGAATATGTAGAAAGAAACAAAAACATTGCATAAATAGGAAAAAATTAAACGACAACTAAATAGTCACACATCTAAATAAAGGAAGTATGGAGAGAGAGATAGGAGCATATGACATGGGACCTATACAACTTTTTATTTTTTAGGTTTTTACCATTTAGAATACAAATATAGTATATCTACATTACTGTATCAAAATTAGTAGCAAAAGATTATCTTCTTAATAATTTATCCTAATTTTTCATTTAAAAGTGTTTGTGTAGTCATTAAACTTAGGATTAAGATCATATATCATTGTTTTTTGGATTCAAACAATAATTATCAATTTAATGGAAAATAAACAACATAAAATCACCCATTTAAAATAACAATGTTTTTTTTAGTCTAGAACAACAATTGAATTGCAAGGGCTGATACAAATGTAACTACAATATTATTGCAGAAAAGAACAAAGATAGAAAAAATATAACAAAATGGAGCATTTGCTTATTGATGATAAGTAAGTCCATTTGAAGCTCCACAAGCTCAAACAGTTTAATACCATCCATGTCTAACATGCTAACATCACTTATAACAACATCATACTTGTTTTTGTTTTCTAACAGCATTTCCAAAGTTGTCACTGCTTGATTGGTAGTTGTAACTAAAAAACGAAATCATGTTTGAGGTTAAAGAAATAATTGAGATTGAAAGAGTAGTGATTGCTAAAAGTCTAAATATAATACAAATAATAGGAGACTTATCAGTAAATTTCATTATAATGATCATATGCACAATTTTTCAAATTGGTAGACAAAAACTAGATGGTGTTTCTAATAGTGGATCAATATCTTAACTTTAAGATGGAAATTAAACTAAACAGTAAAATGTTTCACAGATTCTTAACCTCAAGCATATGCAAAAAGAAACAAAAACATTGCACAAATAAACAAAAAATTAAATGATCAACTAAATAGGTATACACTTAAACAAATGAAGTATGGAGAGAGGAGCAAATGACATGAGACCCATACAATTTTTTATTTTTATTTTTTAGGTCTGTAACATGTAGAATACAAATCTAGTATATGCTACATCACTATATCAGATCTTCTCAATAATTTATCTTACTTTTTCATTGAAATGTTCTCATAAACAACATAAAATCACTCTTTTAAAATAACAATGTTTTTTTAATTCTGGAGCAACAATTGAACTATATGAATTGATACAAATGTAACTTCAATATTATTGTAGAAAAGAAAAAAGAATTAAAAACATAGCAAAATGTGGCATTTGCTTATTAATGACAAGTAAGTCCATTTGAAGCCCCACAAGCTTAAAAATTTTAATACCATTCATGTCTAACATGTTAACATCAATTATATCAAGATCATACTTGTTTTTGTTTTCTCGTAGCATTTTCAGAGTTGTCACTGCTTGATTGGTTGTTGAAACTAGGAAAAAAAAAGGCATGTTTGAGGTCAAAGAAATAATCAAGGTTTAAAAGAGTGGTGATTGACAAAAGTCTAAATACAATACAAATAATAGGAGAATTATTAGTTACTTTCATGATGATGATGATCGTATGCACAATTTTTTGACTGGTAAACAGAAATTAGATGGTGTTTCTAATAATGGATCAGCATCTTAACAGAAATTCGATGGTGTTTCTAATAATGGATCAACATCTTAACTTCAACATGGAAATAAAACTAAGAAGTAAAAACTTTTGCAAATTTTTAACCTTAGATATATGTAGAAAAGAACAAAAACATTGAACATATAGGCAAACAATTAAAGGACCAAATAAACAAACATGCACCTAAATAAAGGAAGAGAGGTGCATATGATATGTGACCTATACAACTTTTTATTTTTAAGGTCTTTGTCACTTAGAATACAAATATGGTATGGGACATAAAAAATAGAATACAAATATGGTATATGTTACATCATTATATCAGAATTAGTAGGAAAAGATTATCTTCTCAATAATTTATCTTACTTTTTCATTGAAATGTGCTCGTGCATTCATTAAACATAGGATGACGATCACATAATGTTGTTTTTTTGGATTCAAACAAGATGACCATTTAATGGAAAATAAACAACATAAAATCACTCTTTTAAAATAACAATGTTTTTTTTAATTATGGAGCAACAATTGAACTATAAGAATTGATGCAAATGTAATTATAATATTATTGTAGAAAAGAAAAAAGAATAAAAAACATAGCAAAATGGGGCATTTGCTTATTAATGACAAGTAAGTCCATTTGAAGCCCCACAAGCTCAAAAAGTTTAATACCATCCATGTCTAACATGTTAACATCACTTATAACAAGATCATACTTGTTTTTGTTTTCTTGTAGCATTTTCAGAGTTTTCACTGCTTGATTGGTTGTTGTAACTAAGAAAAAAAGTCATGTTTGAGGTAAAAGAAATAATTGAGGTTTAAATGAGTGGTGATTGACAAAAGTCCAAATAAATACCAATAATGGGAGAATTGTTCGTTACTTTCATGATGATGATGATCGTATGTACAATTTTTTGACCGGTAAACAGAAATTAGATGGTGTTTCTAATAATGGATCTTAACAAAAATTAGATGGTATTTCTAAAAATAGATCAACATCTTAACTTCAACATGGAAATAAAACTAAGAAGAAAATCTTTCGCAAATTCTTAACCTCAGAAATATGCAGAAAAGAAAAAAAAACATTGAACATATAGGCAAACAATTAAAGGATCAAATAAACAAGCATACACTTAAATAAAAGAAGTATGGAGAGAGAGGAGCATATGATATGTGACCTATACAATTTTTTATTTTTAAGGTCTTTGTCACTTAGAATACAACTATGGTATGGGACATAAAGAATAGAATACAAATATGGTATGGGACCTAAAAAATTCAATAGATAATGTCACATATATATTTTTTAACATAGTGTTGATGAAGATGTTAAGTCAAAGTCCTTTTTGAAAGTAGGGTTTTTTTTTCTCTATACATGTTGAAACATTTGAGTTTAAATAAAAATTTTGTTAAAATTTTGGGGTCCAATTTAACTCTTTCTGCCTATTCTTTTGTTAAAGAGAACCTTTTTTTTTTATTCATCGTTGTAATAGAACTTAAGTCTACGCCTCTTTCAATTTTTGATAAACATATTTATTCCACTTAATCTTTGTTTTAGAAACATCATTCTTATTTCCTGTTTAAAGAAATATTGAGAATTCTTTAATTAGTTTAAGTTAGATTCAAAGTAGCTCTAATAAATACGAAAATTGCTTAATATTGATGTTATAAAAAGGGTTCTTATATTTTTATAATTTTCTTATTTTTATTATTATTACAAATATAATTCAAATTATTAAAAAAAAGGAAAGATAATTTAGTTGCTGCAAGCTCATTAATTAATTTAACCACTTGTATATTGAACCCATGATTTCCAGTATGTCTTCATACTCAAAATTATTTGTTTCGGATATTTTACTTCTGTTTTCGTTTTTATTTTTATTTTTAATTAAAATTATTTAGTTAAAATTTGCCTTCTTTCTATTTGTATAACTTATGGAAAATTATACAAATTGATTTTATTTTTATTTTTATCATGAATTTTATTAAACATTATTTATTTATTTTTACTAATTATTTATAAAATTTATTGTTAACATCAATTAATTATTCACTTTATTTTAGTTTATTTTCTAGTAATTTATATTTCAAATTTATTCGGAAAAATAAAACATTTTTAATTTAATAAATAATTTAAGTATATTTAAAGACATTTTAAAATTTTAAAAAATATAAATAAAACCAAAAACACCTTGAATACTTCATCCTTTTGCGACTTGAAGTTCCTTTGATCAGAAACTGATACGGTGATAATGGAACACCAGTTGATAAGAATGAAAATGTGTTGAATCCTTGCGTTCTCTCCTTTCCCTCTCTTCTGGCTTGTGCTGTAAGCTCAAGGAATTTCTCTCCTTTCCTTTTCTGCCATTAAAAACTTGAAGATGCTACAGATGGAAGGAAGTGTGACCGTCCTCCTAGCAACTATTTATGATGTATACATAATTGTCTTATCTTGTGATATTGCTGTTGTTTCTGATGGATGGAGCAACTAGAGTAACAGTGCTAACTAGTGGTTCAAATTGTATATTAACATCCAATATGTGGTTTAGGTGTGGATTTTAGTGCTACTCGTCACCTAAACCTTTGTTAATGACTGTTGACCACAGATGTTGCTACGAGTACTGAACAAAAAGTAATTAAAGATAAACATTCAACAATTAGCAAAGACCCACATACAAACAACACCAACATCACCACCTTGAACAATTCAAACCGACGGACACCCACATTTTGCAACCTTGTAATTTCGTCTCAAAATATCGAGACAAAATTTAGATATGTTTCAAATCCTAATACTCCGAGGACGTGGGAATTGGTTCATGTGTGCTTGGGGCAATAAATAACAATTCATAGACTAGGGCAGCTATGGCAGCTCCAATGAATGGGCCGAGCCAATACACCCAGTGGTTGTCCCATGTCCAGCTAACCACTGCCGGACCGAAGGAGACTGCTGGATTCATGGACGCACCGTCAAAGGCACCTCCGGCCAAGATGTTGGCGCCCACAATGAAACCGATTGCGATGGGTGCAATTATCCCAACGTTGCCCTTCTTGGGGTCAAGGGCGGTGGCGTAAACGGTGTAGACCAGACCGAAGGTCATCACTATCTCGAGCACCACTGCGTTCCATGCACCAACCCCAGATGACAGTGAGAAGGCCGATGTTTCCTGATGACCAAGCTCAGTTTAGATTACACTTATTCAATGTACTTTATCGTCAGGTGACATTATAAATTTATGAGTTCAACGTCGGTTCTTACCAGTCCCCCAGTTCCCAACTTAAGAAGCAAGCAAGCGACAACAGATCCGAGGAGCTGAGCAATCCAGTACAGAATACTTCGAATCAATGTGATGTGCCCACCAACTAAGGCACCGAAAGTAACAGCAGGATTCACGTGTCCACCGGAAATGTTAGCGCCCACTGAAACCCCCACGAATAGTCCAAATGCATGAGCCAGTGAGGCTGCCACTAGCCCCGCCGGAGTCGTCGATCCGTCATCGGTTAGTTTATCTGCAAATACATTAAGCTTTTAGATTCCAACAGACTTGGAGGAGTTCAAAAAAGTAAAACTAGGAAACTGGCTGCCAAGTCGTACAATCAGTCGTCTTGTTCTTAACTTGAGGCTAGACGACGATATTGTGTAATACCAGAGATACGTAAACAGGTGGATTATTGACATCGTGGTTGAGGACTAGTGATAGTTATGATTATATAACAAAACTTACTCAAGTCAGTTTACTTACTAAAAGCCATGCCGGAACCTTCACCGGCGAAGACAAAAATGAGCACGGATATGAACTCTGCAAGAGCCGCCTTGAGCGCCTCGGGCTGGCCAGCCTCCGCCGGATTTCCAAACGCAATGCTAGTGAATGGCATTTTTTGTTTATCAAAATTTAATTCAGCTTGGAGTGCTTCTTCTCAAGCCCGCCCTAGTTCAACTCCTCTTTTTTGGTCTAGAGCTAATGAGTAAGAGAGTTATATATAGCGGGGTGAGTCTAATCTAATGCGACTTAAAAGTGCCAAAACCGGTATCCATACGGTAACAGGCACTTGTTTTCAACGAGGGAAAAATAAAGCATGCGTACGCTGGCAGCCAGCTGTCATTGTCCGCAAGGCGAGCCTCCCACCTGCTCCTATGATGCCACGTGGACGGATGATGTAACGTCGACCGGCCAATCAACAGCTCTCATCACCGACCAAAATAGTGGTGGCCACTGGGTCCCGCTTTGATTGTTTAAGCTTTTGTGCAGCCGACCATTGGATTTGTTATTGAGGAATGCATTGAGGTGATGTGGACTACAGGTCGCTAATTGTGTTGATGCTTTTGTTTAAGTGGAGGTGTGGTGATGATGTAACCAGCTCCGGTGGCCAACAAAGTTCACGATTTCTATTGGATTTTCAGCAAGTTCCTTGGCCGACGATTATGATTGAGAGATGTCATATGAGACTACCTATTGTGATTGAAGCAGGTACAAATAGTAGAACAAACTAGGAAAACAACGGGAGCCTAACCTGACAGCAACAAGATTTTTGCAAGTTTACTGATCTTCAAGACGAAAATCCTCCACCTTTCCTAGACCCCAGTGATTTAAAGTCATTAACGCCGAATTCTTTGGTTCATGTTTACATATTTTGACCAGGTTTCTCACTCTTTAATCTTCTAACCTCCATGAGAAGTGAGAAGTGAGAAGTGAAAACAATCAACTTCAACTGAAAGCAAGACATTTTAATTAAAAACATCAAATTACGATATCCTGTAATTGCTGTGAGTTCATTCAAAAAGTTGTCAACTGTATTACGAAGTGTCTGATTTTACCTACCTTTTTTCTAAAAATAAGGGGAGTATGTAGATGTGTAAGAAATTCGAAGCTAGTTTATAAGACAGGAGTCAAC
The DNA here is from genome assembly GCA_025531955.1 of Erythroxylum orinocense. Classification (NCBI taxonomy): domain Eukaryota; kingdom Viridiplantae; phylum Streptophyta; class Magnoliopsida; order Malpighiales; family Erythroxylaceae; genus Erythroxylum; species Erythroxylum orinocense. Next base: position 30,551,609 of record JANZLX010000008.1, on the reverse strand, counting down.
TATATGTATTGGATTTTAGAGCCTGTGAGTGTGCGCTTACACAACATACACAATCTTAACATATGTGAATTGACGAGTGAAGAAGCCTTTTAGTAATTGAGGAGAGGAGTTATTGAAATCTTGGTTCCCTAAGGTGTTCTTGAAGTAATTGGACACCTCAAGACTAATTTCAACTTGCAAGGTAGCCATTCAACCATCTTGCTTCAAGAGATCGTTTTATCTTTCCTCGTAGGCTTATGCTCTTTTAAACGTAAGTGTCTTGTCAAAAATATCTTTAAACATTCTTTTGTTTTGTGTTAGTGTAGTAGTGACCCAACTTTGGCCTCATTTGGTATAACTAATCAACTATTTTTTTTAGCTGATGGATTGCCTTCAGCTATTTAACTCTACAAACAGCTACGAAAGTTGTTTGGAGAGTAGCATTACAAATGTGAAAAATTGCATATTCCGCACCTTACATCCAAAATAAAGGGCTATCATCATCATTTATCTTATCTGTTGTTCATGTTTTTGGTTGTTTCTTGTCATTGTCTGCAGTATATTGAGGTTTTTGTCATCAAGTAGCTCCATGACCCACCATTAAGGAGCAATTACATTGTTAATGAAGGCTACATTCATTTTTGGACTCACAAACTCTTTCTACGAACATTTTTTTGAAGCAGCTGTTGGCAACAAATTATTGGGCAGCTAGAGGACGCTAAAGACAATATTTTAGAGGCAACTGGTGACTAGTAAAGACTAATCAGAGGGAAACTTTTAGAAGATCACTAGAAGGATTTCCTAGAGGAAACAGACGGCATATATTACCCCTCCTAAGTGAGTATCTTATCATAGAATATAATAGTACTTAATAGTCCTAGTAAGGTAGAAAAATGTCTTAGGAATCCAACGCTTCAAAAATCGAGCCAATCGGAGGTCAAACAAAAAAGTTATGGTCAAACGAGTGGAAAGAGGTCGTCCAAAGGTAGACTTATGAGAGGAACTAGGAAAAAAATCTAAATACATATAATTGCTAAGCAAATAAATTTAAAAAACAATGCTAAAATTTTATTTTTTGGTTTATGCCCTATAGCCAATTGGTTAATTATAATTTTGTGACAAATATTTAAAAGTATTTTTATCTTATACATACTTAGATATATATGATAAAGTCCATGAGATAAATATATATTGTAAATAAATTTATGATTATGAGATTCATTGTACTTATATGTTATTCCTAAATTGTTATATTAAGACTACATATTAATAGAATGTTAAAGGACTAACACATGTTATATTTTTCCTTATGAAATAAGTTGTTGATTTTATAGACTAAAGTATAAAGATACCTGAACAAACATGTGAGTGCTTATTAGAGACCAAATTCAACAAACTAATCCCATATGATAAATCTATTTGGATAATTACTTGTATGTTTATGAAAATTTTAATTGTGATGATCATATAAGTGATCATTTGACTTGAGATCTCCAAAGTTATCTCATATAGGGATTGTTATGTTTTGATACTACTTATGACTTACTATAATCAAAGATAGCTAAGTCGATAGTCAATAGATATAACATGAACTGTATAGAGGTAATTGAGTGATCAATATAAGATTTATCATTCTAAAGTAATTAGAAAGATTGTTTCTTTGTTCTTAATTAGAATTGATATAAAAATCCCTAATCAAGGTAGAATGACGCTTCGTAAATAGTTTATAAATATCCTTAATACAATCAACTACTAATGGCGGAGAATTAATATGATTGGACTTAAATAGAGTAGACAATAATTCTATATTCAATGTCTAATAGAAATATTGTATGATGAAAAGAATGAATTATACAAAAAAAATCATGCACATAAAGGTTAGTCAAAACTACTTTGATATTCCTAAATATTTAAATGGCTATGATGTGTTCCTAGATGTTAATCTTGATCTATAGATATAAAATTTTTAATTAGAGAATTAAAGATAAATGAAAAGAGTTTAATTTATCTAATCCTAAACATGATTTATAGGGTTATAAATTGTATCAATTGTCAACATATTTGGGAACCTAATAGGTTACAACCAAAGAAAATGTTGCAAAAAGAAAAGATATTTTATTCAAGTTAGACTTGATTGTAGAGTTTGAGAATTTTATGATTATATATGAGATATTTAATAAATAAGAATCAATATGAGATGTTAGAACTTATTTGGGCATAATTGATAGATAATTCTAATTAAGTTTTAACTAAAATTTGAATTTAATTTTAATTAAATTACTAAAATTTGCAATAACCATTATAAATAGGCTTAAGTTGGAGTTAACATTCCTTGCATAAACCTTTTTATAACAGTTACAGAGTTCTCTCAAATCGTTTTGTGGATTCTGTTACAAATTGAATACTTGTGTAGTTACAATAGTTGAGATGGATCGATTTCATAAACAATTCCAAGGATACAATAAGAAAATGATTAAACTTTAGAATAAGGCATGAATTACAATTCATACTTATTATGATTTATGTGTCACTTGTTTTATAAAATTTAAGTGATCTTAAGCTTTTGGGAATTAAATATAAAAAAATTTGTAATTATTTTGCTACACATGGGATCAAATTATGCCCCAATTTTCCAATAGTGGTATTACAACATACTTAAAATCTATAATTTGATTAAAATTGCTTAATTGTTATTGATTCGATTAAATTAATATTTAAAATTCATTAATTCAAAAGTTGCATAATATATGAATTCCCATAATATTGATAAGAGATTGTTTTGATTTTGTGAAAATTGAAAGTTCCATTTGCATTTTTTGAAAAGCTAGAACGTTTATTAAGGTTATGTTTGGTTGGACGTAAGGTTTTTAACAGAATGGAATGAAGTAAAATGTAAATGGATGAAATATTAGAAAATTATTGTTTGGGAGGGATGGAAGGGTTCATAATGTAATATAGTGGAACTTTGTTTGAAAGATGGATATAATGGAATATAATGTATGTATAATAATAATGAATGACTATTCTATCCTTGATAGAAATAATGAGATGTATTGTCTTGCTACTTATTATTAGGGTTGAGGGTATAATTGGTATTATAAAAAATTATTAAGGGTATAATAGGTAGTACATATTTATCATTTTACATTTCATCCTAAACCTCCCAAATCGAAGGTAACTCATTTTTTTCTACTTAAGATGGAATATGATTTAATATGAAACCCTTTCCTTCTATCATATTCTATTCCATTCCATTATAAACCTGCCTCCCAAATAATGGAATAATATTATATTTCATTTTATTCTATTACTAACCGCCCTACTAAACATATTCTTAAGCTTACGACACACATGTTTGTATCAACTTCTAGAACGCTAAACTAAAATAGTTATTAATTTTAGTCGCATGGAACTTATTTTGTACTTTTTGAAAAGTCAATCGTGCCTCCCTTTTTTTTATGGAAAATAATATGAATCTACCTTGTTTTTGAAAAAAAAATCATATGCCTATTTATTGTGGATTTTAGAAAATAAGATGCATATCCCTTAAGCTAGATTATGAACTTTTGGTTTGGCTGTGCATTTTAAGGATGTGGTTGTTGCTTAAGTTGGATAAAAAGTTAGTAGGAGAATGTCTCTTCTAGTATGCCTCCACCTATGGCGGTTGGTGGGAGACATTGCCAGTGGTGATGCCATTGGCAGGTGGATTATTGCCATTGATACAAAGAATGTGATGGAGAAAAGACACACCATATGACCAAGATAAAAGAGCACCAAAGGAGGCAGAAGAAACCCAGTGACGGTGCAAAAACCCTAGTTACAAAATGATGGGGTGATACATGTGTCCTACAGGAAATCAACGTCTGACTTGTCAAAAATATTAGGCATCATTTTTCGGTGCCTACCAAATTTGAAAAAAAATAAAAGGATAACTGGTCAAATGGCCATCCATCCCAGATCTCTTGCCTATAAATAGGCAGGAGATGAAGAGAGCAAAAGTAAGCAAGCAGAAGAAGAGAGATGTGAGGTGAGAGAGAAAAGAAAGGGAAAGAGAGACAAAAATATTCTGTGTATTTTTTGGTAAAATTCTTTATCCTTGCCCATAGTTTTTACATTAATTTGGGATTTTTTTCACTTAAAATCTATGTGTTTATTACTATTCTTTTAGTCCTATTTAGCTGCGAACCTGCTTTAATCTGGTCGAATTAGAACATTGTATGATGAAAAGACCAAATTATAGCAAAAAATCAAGCATAGGAAGGTTAATCAAACTACTCTTACATTCCCAAATGTTTGGGTGCTCGTGATGTGTTGCTAGATACCAATCTAGATTTATGGATATAAATTGTTTAATTGGAGAATTAAAGAATAATTAAAGTAGTTTAATTTATCTAATTTTGAATATGGTTTAGGTCTATCTTTTACATTAATAGACAATATATTTAGGAACTTAATAAGAACAAGTTGAAGAAAGAAAAGATATTTTAATCAAGCTAGACTTAATTGTAAAGTTTGAGAAACCTTATGGTTAAATATGAGAAATTTAATAAATAAGGGTTAATATAAGATATCAGATCTTACATGAAATTATAATTTAATTAAAAATAAAATACTAAAATGTCCAATACCTATTATAAATAGGTTTAAGCTCTAAGAAAGCTAGCACTCTTTGCCTAACCCTTTTTACAATAGTTTTAGAGTTCTCTTAACTCGTTCTATGGATATTGTTTTAAGGTCGGGCAATTGTACGACTACAGTGGTTAAAATGGGTCGATCAATTTTGGAAACGATTCGAAGGATATGACAAAAAAAGAATCGAACTTCAGAATAAGGTATAAATTGCAATTCATGCTTTATTATAATTTATATGTTAATTACTTTATAGAATTTAAGTGATCTTAGGCTTTTGGGAAATAAAATATAAAAACATTACTTCCATATAGAAATATACTCTATTTAAGTTTGGTTGTGCTCCAATACATACCCACATTTACTTTTTATTTTAATGTTTGAATTCCTTGTCTAGTTTTTGTCATGTAAATGATCAAATAAAGGCTTCCTTGAAATGGAAGATGTATAAAGTATAAACAAAATATGATTGATTAGAGGCAAAAACATACGCAATCCTATAAAAGATATATACAAAATTGTGAACATCATTTCATATGTAATATTAATTTTTTTAATATAGTATAGTGTTGTTATTGATCTATACTAAATATTTATGATGTATAATTTTCTTTTTAATTTATTTTAATTTTTTCAGAAAATTATAGTAATATAAAATTGATAAAACAACATTTCATAAATTTACTCAAATAGATAAATATTATGTATATTTTATATATAATAATAACTACAATTATTATAAAATTATTTAATTCTTATATATTCACAAAACTATGAATAAAATAGAATACTGAAATGTTACAATTGATTACAATAAAATATTAAATAACAAGAGCACTATAGGTCTATAATAACAAGAATTTGTAACCATAAATATAACAAAATGGAAGTGAAACTTGGAACAAAATAGATACATTTATAAGTTTCATATTTGTATTAAATGTTCTAGAATTTATCATATGCATTATGTGAAACCAAAAGTTAAGAGAAAAATAGCTTATTTCCTTAAATCATATTCGCCTGAACTTTCATTTAGATCTCATTTCATACACATCATTGGAAATTGTGAATCAACCAATTTCTGGCAAGATAACTAATTATCCGTGGGCCTTTTTGGAGGAAATGGATGAAGCTTCATCTCTCATATTAATAATTCCTCAACAAGTTGCAGTTGTAGAAGCTTTAACAAGAAGGGAACTTATAGCCCCAAATCCTATTCTTTTGAAAGCTGAAATCATATAGGCATCTATCAATTCTGATAATGATAGAATTATATGGAAACTCACTTCCTATGGCAGTTTCACTAATCAGTCATGTAGGCAAGTGCTACCTAACAACTTGGCAATTCTCTCTTGGATGAACATTGTTTGATTTTGTCATCAACAACCACGAGCATATGCTACCTTATGGCCTGCAATGAGGAAAAAACTACTAACTGTTGACAAGTTAGCGAAATTCCTGCACCTTACAAATTGGTGTACTATTTTTCAAAGAGTTGAAGAGAACTAGAGCTTAAGATAACTCAAATCACTTATTCTTCCAATGCATCTTTTTCATTGAAACCTAGAAAGCATTAATACATAAGTGTCTGATTTATGATTTCCCAAATGACTTGAGCCAAATCAAAGTCTGGTGTTTTGATCAAAAGTTTCCAAGCAAAAGTATTAAATGGTGCTTCTACATCTCTTTATCATTCCTAGTTACTGTAGTATAGGATGAAAGTAACAATCATACTTTTCATAAAAAATGCCTCTTTAAAGAGCAATTCACCAACCAACTAATAGAGCTTATAAGATCTCACATTAGTATCCACATGCATAAGTTTTAGGATCTGCAGTTTCTCAACTCCAGCTGGAGGGTGTAAACACATCTAATTCAATGCAATATTTGTATTTTAGTAATGTTTCAATTGTAATCTTATAGTAGTTTTGTCCTTGTAACTTGCCAATTGCATTGTACTTGTACTCCTTGCTTGCCTTCTATGGCTTAATTTAATTCAACCTCTCTAAAAAGGTCTCAATGCATAAAATGACATGTTAGTACTTTTCCATTCAAGATCATCTTCCAGTTTACTCCCATTTATAAAATTTGGTTCCTTTTAAACTCAATATACCAAGAGATCAATATGAATAAGGTAAATTAGATCAATAAAACTACATGTTCTATTAAAATTCTTGATATACAAATAAAACTATATTATTAAAATATAAGAATTTATTTTAAAATTAATAATGACAATAAAATACCTTTTTTAAGCTTCAAACTATATTTGGACAAATACCAAGTCATTTAACCTCTTGTGTAGTTTGTCTATTTGGCTTATTATAATGACATCTTAAAATCACTACACATATCCTTGTATACCTCCATTGTGAGCTAAGGAGGTTTTGCATTAAGTTATTTGAAATAATTGTTATGATGCTTAAAAGTATATCTTTTTATTAATTTTAGCTTTCTTTATGAAACTTAGTCTAAAGTAGATATTCAATTCAAAAATGCACCAACAGAAAATAACAAAGAAAAATTTATATTTCTCACCTCTTATTAGTGAATGTAAGATAAAGTTTGTACAAAGATGGCCTATTTTTTTGTATTAGACTTGATTTTTTTCTTCGCCCTTTTCTTAGCATCATGAACGTAGCTTATTGTTAACTTCTCATCACTATCAACTAGATAAACTAATCTCACCAAACTAATGTTAGGACCAAAAATCATGATCTTCAGGCATAATCTTAGAGGCCTCCATTATAGTATTAGACTTAATATATTGAGATATAACTCATTTGTCACTTGTAATAATCTATCTTGAATAAAACACTAAAGTGACAAGAAATTAGTTACAAATCTTGTAATGGTAAGGTGACATAAATTTCAACCATTTATGAAATATTTTCTCATTAAATTTAGAACCCATTCATAACTATAATGAATTTGGTTATTTTTCTCGCTTTCTGCATATTTTCATGAGTGATAGAAAAGTATTTACAATCACCTATATTTTCCAACATCATGTTAATACAATTTGCAACACATTAAATCAAATAGAAATAATTATTCCTGCATTGCAACCAATTCCCAACTGCTATATAAGTAAAATCATTGTCAGTGATGCACTTTACAATATTTTGAGGCCCAGTTTCATTTACAAATTCATTTAATATTGCCAAAAAAATATTTACATTTCTTGTGAGACCTGATGTATCAATTGACTTTAAAAACATTGTCCTTTTAGTAAAATAAACAAAAAATTCATATCAAGCTCATGTTTCCTATTTGTCTAACGATCACTCATAATTGAACATCTATAAGTTTCCTAAGTCCTTCTTCTTTCACTCAAATGACTTTTTATGCCACTAATAAAGTTGATCAAAAGATTACCTCTATATTCATCAATTGAAGGAGCTTTATATCCTGAATATAAAAGATAATAACGTCCGTTACAGGTTGGTATAGCAAAAGCATATTGGTCATAGTTACTAACAAAATATGAATGAAATCTTGATGAATTCTATTCATATTGATATTGTAACACCCCATGTTAGGGATTAGAAAATTAAAAAATTTCAATGCACTATATACTTTGCATAATTGAATATTCACTGATAAGTGCAAATGTAATTTTTGACACATATAAATATTTGTACAGGCATGCATTGACAATTCTACGTATAATTGGTTTTAAAATTTTTATTAAGATGAGAATTGGGATTTTTAGGTGTTGGAAAATTATTTGGAGAATGCTATTATTATTTCAGTATTTTTGGGAATTTTATGAATTTTCCTAGAAATATTGGGATATTAGAAAAAATATACTAGTGGCGTTTTGTCATTTAACACCTTTATATGGATGACAAATGGTCCACATACAATGTAGCCACGTTTAAATGAGTTATTAAACCCCTATATCACAGTTGTGTAAGGCAAAAACACTGTAGCTCTTTGTTGTTGTTCGATTTTTGATTTGGTCTTCATTCAACATCGAAACCCTATTCTTCACTATCAAAGTTGGGATTTTGCTAGAGAAACAAGGTAATTGAAGTTTTAAGTTTATGAGTTATGTGAATGCTTTTGATAATGTTTGGTGCGATGGAAATAAACACTACATGAGTTATGTAAGTTTAGTAGTTTCGGAGAAAGTGATGATGAGATGAGTTGATAATATTGCACAATGGAAAGGTATAGGAGGTGTAATACCGATTGCATGTAGCTTAAAGGAAACTTAGTGAAGTAGAAAGGTTTCGGATGAGTTGAGTGGTTGTGATGAATAGGTTTTAATGAAAATAAACATAGTAGTAGAGAGAGAAAGCAAAAACTACACATTAGTTTGATTTTGATTCTTGAGTTTTGAGTTGTCTTAGAGTTAGATAACTTCCAATGGGTGTGAAAATGCAGAGAATATGAATTAGGAATGGATTAAGGAGAAGAGAGGAAGAAGATGGAGTAAATGCAGAAAAATATGAGAAAGTTGTGTGAATAGTGCTCTATTTTGATGTATATGTTTAATCTAGAATTTTGGTTTTGTTGTGTGTTGTGGTGCTGAAATGGAAGTAGAAGAGATGGTTAATGGATTAAATGTATTGATTATAAAGTGTAAAAGACGAAAAAATTTTGGGAAAAGAATGAAAGAATAAGAAGAAAACTGATTCACTGATGAAGGAAGAGACTTGCGTTTTAAAGAGAGAAGAGAAGACTAGTTGCACCCGAAGGTTTTTCCAAAATTGAAATGTGTTGACTCTTTTAGCCACAACTTTCTCATCCAATCTCTAAATGACTTAAAACTTAAACCAATAGACTCCTAATACATTGTTCTTTCTCTCCATAAAAATTTGGAGCCATCTGAATTGATTAGAAGAAGATTGATTGACTCAAATTGAGGGTATGTACTGGAATATTAAAAACAGGAGATAATATAGTGAACATGCTTCGGTATTGTGATTATATCTTGATTTGTAGATTTTCAAATGAGTTGATTCTTAATTTAGAATAAACTTGGTACATACACCTACAACTTTCTTGAAGAAGTCTAATTTTAATTCTATCTCTAAGACTTTTAAAAATGGCATGAAATTGAGTTTTGGATTAGGCTGTAACACTACCAGGGACATAAATCATGTCTTGTGGTTATTGAATAAACTGTATTGATGTAGGCCAAATTAGACTGAGGACTCTTCACCAAAGTTGTAGCTTATTCTCTTAGATTTAAATTGGTATAAAGTTTGTAATTTTTTGAATATTGTAATTGAGAGATATGGGTTGTAAAACTTGAATTCATGATCATGCTCTAGCCAAAATTTCAAATGTACACAGTTTGTGGTATTTTGAGCATAACTCATTGAATAATAAACCAAATTATATGATCTTGATATCATTAGAAACTTAAGATACAAAGGAACTATTTTATAGAAGTGTTACTTAAATATTCCATTTTCTAGACCTAAATGATCATGCAAAGTAGACCCAAAAGGCTATTTTGAGGAAAAAGCAGAAACATTGAATGAATGTATGAATTCTGGAACTTATGGGATACAATTGATGTTTACATTAGTTTAGTAAGGAAATTTACCCAGGTATATGTCATTAATTATACATGTTACATGGTGCATTTATAAGAATGCTTATTCAGATACATGAACAATTTGGTGATATGAAATTGTGTTTGATTGTATATAAAAGAGCAAAGAAAGCGGCCATCTCTAGATATTGCCAGAACATCAAGGCATTAAACGAAAGGGAGCGACTGTCAGTAATCTCTAGGATGCTTATACCTTACTTTGTTTTTCTTAATGCTGAATTGATTTTGATTTATGCTAATTGTGTTATGAATTCCGAACAATGATTGTCCGAGATGTTTGATGCATGTGAATATGATTGACTAATTATTTTTACATATGAAATAAACTTGTGTTGTTTTGAAAACTGTTGAGGCCGAGTTGTGGGTAAATAGGCATGCCTAGAAGGGTCTGCAGCTGCTCCTGTGATACTTCGGTGTCGAGACATCTGTCTCTCCTACTAGTTCGGTGTCAAGACTTCTGTCTCTCCTGTGATACTTCGGTGTTGAAACTTTTGTCTCTCCTGTGACTCTTCGGTGTCGAGACTTCTATCTCTCATGATATTGATGCCATATATGGTATCTCGTGTATAAGTCCCATTACCCACTTTTGTTTATGGATTTGCAGTCTAATTGGTTTTGTATTTTGATCTATGAGAAGTTTTGACATAAAACAAATTTGAAAATTTGATCTAATGGGTTAACACCCTATTCTGATAATTAGTTCTGTATTCTGTATGTTCAATTATGTTATTGTTATTCTTTATGTTTGAGATGTTTATGTTATAACATGATTAAGTATTAGTTGTTGTTACACATAGTTTAGTTTTACTTACTAAGCTATATGCTTAGCACGGTGGATTTGCCCCTTGTAGGTTTAGAGAGAAGATTATAAAAACTGGGACAAGACAATCGCAATGGCCAAAGGAGATTGAGTTTTGTTTGTCAAAATGTATTTTTGAGTTTGTCTTTGGGTTGTATTTGATAAATGAAACAGTTTGGTTTTGTTTGAAGGTTTGTAATAACCTTAATACAAGTTGATGTTTTTGAATTTATAGTACGTATTATGATAAGCACAGTATGATTGATATGTTATGCTTTCAAATAATCACATGTGATGATTTGTAATGTAAGTTTGCTTGAGATTCTAAAATACATGTATGAAATGTTTCATATGTTTTGGATTTGTTTTGATTCTATTTGTGTGGCACTTGCATATCCTCCCAGGGGGTATGTGGGTGTTACAGATATGCATGAAAATATACATGTTTTTCTTAATATTTTGCTTTATTTTATGCTTAAATTACCTTAGTTTATTCATTTTATGTTATGATTTTAAATTAATTACAGAGATGTTGCTTTAGGATGAACTTTATTAAGAATTGGAGAAGATTTCAAGTGAAAAAAATAAAGAAAACACAATTCTTAGTTGAGCATGGTATAACACATGACTTTATGTCAACTTGTGTTCCTCATAGACCATATGTAGATGAAGATACAACCTAGAACATGGCCTAGAGGGAAATCATGTAAAAATGAGAAAATTTGAAGAGTAACACAACCTGAGACACATTGGTGTCTCACCCTATGTCCATACCAAAAAAAGTTACAAGAAGATCCAAGATCTAGGAGAAGGGTGTTCTAAATCTCATGTCTCACCCTATAAAAAAAAAAGGACCCCATATCTAGGACATTATTGTGTCTGATACCTTGTTTCAGGTGGAAGAAACATTTTTAAAACATGAAAACCTTAATTTGAGGATTCTTTTATTTTCTTTTCAAAATCCTTTCATCAGAAGCTTAGAATTAGTTATTGAAAGGTTTTAAAACACTTAAAAGGTCAATTTTAAAGTTTTTTTAATAGAGAAAAAATATTTGAGATCATATAAGTTGATTAAGTTGTCTAAATAGAATTCTTAATGTCTTCTATTTCACTAATTGTTTCCTTAGTACAAACATGATTTATGATTAAGTGCTTTATATATTTAGATAGGGAAAACTCTAGCTATTTTTTTTTATATGGATTAACTCAATTTGGTTTACGAAGTGAGATTTATATTTGTGAAATATCTTTAAATGCTCTTAATAAGGATCTAATTATGTCAACGATTAGAACTAATCTTAATTCACTTATGGAATATTCAAGAGAACATAATTATAAGTGAACCAAAGCTTAGATATTAGAAGTTGAATGGAGTACTAGAGATAAGCCTATATAATTTCTCTAGTGTTAGTAAAACCCTTTGTGGAAGTTTACGGAACATAATGTATTTTTGGAGATGTTAACTTCGTAGGGATTCATTAATCAACTAAAAAATAGTTAGTTGTAGATCAAGAGAGTGTAGTTTCATATTTTAGGAAGTTTTATTGGTCTAGATGATAACTATCTTCTAAGTTTAGTAAATCTTGACTATAAAGATGATACTAAGGAATTGCTTATTTAAGCTTTAATTATATTTGAATTCTCTATTTGACTAATTGTTTTGTTTTAATTTCCTTGACAATTACTTTGTTTGAGTTTTATTTATTTTATTTTACCAATTAATTAATCAATCATTTTATTTTGATTTTTAACTAGTTAGTAGTAAAAGAGTCCCTAAATTGTTATAGCTTATTTATAGGATAATTCCTTATTTATCATTATATTACTTGTTAATGATAAGTTTAATTGCCTTAGGTTAAATATTTTGTAATAGGGAAATTGTAGTAGTATCAATTCATGAAATAAGTTTTTAATACCATCATTGGGAAAACAATTAGTGTTTAAGAATCTTAAGAACTATTAGTATAGTCTTTTATTTCTTTTTTATCTTCTTTCTTTATTTTTAATTCTCTCTCTTTCTCTCTCTCTATCTCTCTTCTATGACGGTTTGCTATTAGTTTATGTGTTATCTTGGTCTAACAAGGAGCTGACATTTTATTTTCCTTAGAGAAGACCTACTGGTGAAAAGATATACTTTGTTAAACAAGAAGAGAAAAAACTAAGCTAGAAGCCCAAGATATATAAGATAAACAACCTAATAAAATGGAAAATTAGCGCAAAGCTAAGATGGAATATGCGAAAATATCTCGTAGTAAGAACACAATCCAGTATTGAATGATCAAAAATCAATGTGAACAACTTTGAGATTAAGCCTAATATCATTCAATTGCTACAAAAGTATGCTTGGTGTGATAAATTACTAAATGAAGATCCCAACACTCATATCACCAACTTTTAAAAGATTTTTTTACATCTTTAAAATTGATGAAGTCACCTAAGGTGTAATAAGTTTAAGGTTATTTCTATTTTCATTATGTGATGAAGGTAAATAATGGCTGAAGACATTACATGCAACTTCAATCATAATAAGGGAAAGTCTTGCAAAGAGATTTTTGAAAAAAAAAATATTTTTTTCCTTTAAAGATAGAAAAGCTAAGAAATGACATCTTTTCTTACCAAAAATTTGACAATAAAACTCATTATGAGATGTGGGAAAGATATGGAAATTTGCTGAGGAAGTGCCCATATCATAACCTACTAACATGGATGCCGATTCAGATCTTTTTTTTCGTAATTCAGTAAATTGATTAAAAAATAAATAGAAGTTATGTACAAGCCACGAGGACACTTAGAAGCAGTTCTCTACCACTGCCAAAAATGGCCCTTCCTAATAATATACAGAACTCATATTGCCATAAGAGCCTTACTTGCCACAATATACAAACTAAATAAGGCTACCAATAAGATGGCCTTATAGGAAGGTACATCCTAACCAACAACACCGCTATTCACAAATTACCATAATCTAAGCACATAAGGAATTCATCTTGTTCCTGATAAGCCAAAACTCACTCCAACATACAGCCTAGACATGTCTAATCATAAGATAAACCAACAACATAACCAGGCACATATTACAAGTTTAAAATGACCGTTGGTAAAGACCCGAGGAAGATAAGATACACCCCTTATTCCTTATTTCTTGTACCCATGTTGTTCCTGCTTTTGAATTTGGAAGTCTCTTGCTGTCAAGATCTAGATTCATCGTACTGCTACTGTTGGATTACCCAAGGATAGGAATGTTGACATGTGTGACTCCTTGCTCTTCACTACTTCTTGGAGGTATCATCCTCTCTTACCTGATGTCAGCCTATGGTGTACCCTTCTATAGCTGGATACTTCACTGAATTGATTTCCACGAGTGAATGTTCTTATAATTGACTGCTTCATTCAGGACCTACAATAAGATAGAAGAAAACAAACCAGAAACATAATTTACCTACTCTCGGTGTTTAAGCAAAGCTGCTCTATTACTTGTAAGATCACTTTGTGTTGATGTTACCCACTTCCATGGCTTTGTCTTCAAAGGTTCTGAGGTTTCTCTCCGACCAAATGTTATAAATAACAACAGATAGTAGGATAATAAAGGTGTTAAGGTCAATGTTTTTGGGGCTTGGGGCAGAAACACAATTTACCTACTTTCGGTGTTTAAGTAAAACTGCTCCATTACTTGGAAGATCACTTTGTGTTGATACTCCCCACTTCCATGGCTTTGTCTTCTAAGGTTTTGAGGTTTCTCTTCGACCAATTGTTATAAATAACAATAGATAGTAGGATAATAAAGGTGTCAAGATCAATGTTTCTGGGGCTTGGGTTTTGGTTGAACCAATTTTGAATGGATTAGAGGTTTGAAAGGTATGGAAAGTTTAGCTAAAAATGATTTACGCAATGAAGCCATACTGATTTAGAAAAGGAGCATTCAAAGAAAAGGTGCCCAATAGATTCATTGTCCCAGGAACAGAGTGAACAATGGTTAGGGACAAAAGTATAAAGTAGTAGATCTCTTGTTTGTAGCTTATTAAGGAAATCTAACCATAAGATAAAGGAATGTCTTAGGTTGGTACCTTTATACCACACTAATTTATACTAAGGAACTCTCGAAGAGGACGGTCATATCAAAGAGTATGCTGAAGTGTTTATGTAAGTTTTAATGGGGTTGGCAATCCATTCTAGCCTATCCAGTTAAGACCCATCAGGTTGATATATTAATGGTTTTAGCATACGGATGGCCTCAATTGTGGCAGTTTGCCAGTTCCAGGTACTGGCAGTGATAACTTCAGCTACTTTGCATTCATTGGGAGCTTTGAACCATTGATAATCCTTGGGGTTGAGAGATCCTTCAGTATTCCTCGATGATGCCACGGGTCTTGCCAAAAGAATGTTGAAACACCATACCCTATCCTAAATCTAAAGTGGTTCCCAATAATATTCCTGATTTGAACGAGTTTCCTCTAGCTCCAAGAGCTATTGCTAGTTAGTTAGGCACTCCAGAAATTATTTCTTCTAATAATAATGGTGTGCATCCATTTAACCTACAAAGCTTCCTATCATTAAAGAGGATAACCCAAATCCTTTTACCTAGCAAAACATTATTCCAGGTGGACAGGTGTTTAATCCCAAGACCAACCTCCTTTTTTGGCCTACAAAGATCATACCACTTTACCTTGGCATGAGTTTTTGACACAACCTTCCTAGACCACAAAACTTTCCTAAGTTTAGACTCAATATCTTTAGTAATAGAAGCAGGAAGATTGAAATGGCTAGCCCAATAAACCTAGAAGGTAGACATAACAAAAATTACCAACTGGAGCCTACTAGTATAGGACAAAGTCTTATTTGTTGATTTGTTAATTCTGGAGTCTATTTTTTCCAAAAAAGGGATACAGTCTCTCTTAGTTAATTTACCTGTTAAGAGAGGCACACCTAGATATTTCATTGGGAATTGACCTCTTTTAAAACCCGAAAGCATTTCCAATTGAATGGCCCAATAATTCATATAAGAAGATAAGAAGAATTGACTCTTGTGAATATTCATTTCGAAACTTGAGAATTTAGAGGATGTGTTCAAGCAATTAAACAAGGCAATTACTGAGGTCAAATCAGCATGACAAAACATTAACAAGTCATCAGTAAACAAAATATGGGAAAGTTTGAGTGTTTTGCATCTCCAATGGAATTTAAAAATAGGATTCCTTACTATTGAATCATTCAGACTCCTAGAAAGGACCTCTATACAAATAATAAATAGGTACGGAGAAAGAGGATCATCTTGTCTTAATCCTGATTTCCCACAAAACATTTTCGTAGGAGTTCCATTAATGAGGATAGAGTATAAAGGAGAGGTTAGATACTCTTCAATCCACTTAATAAATATGGGAGGGAGTCTTACAGCTAAGAGCACCGTGAGGAGAAAATCCCACTGAATAGAATCATAAGCTTTTTCCAAGTTTCTCCTCTGAATAGAATCATAAGCTTTTTCCAAGTTTATTTTAAAAGAACATCTCTTATGGCTATTTGAAAGGTGATAGTTCTTAAAAATTTCTTGAGTTAAGAGAGTGTTATCCCCTATACGAAGATTTTTAATGAAGGCATTTTGGTTTGGACTAATGATGAGGGGTAAAATCTATCTAAGCCTATTAGACATGATTTTTGTGATCACCTTATAAATCATGTTACAGTAACAAATAGGTCTATAGTCCAAAACAGTGGAAGTTTGGTTCTTTTTTGTAACAATAGAAATAAAAGTGGAATTAAGCTCTTTGAGGAGCTTCCTATGTTAGAAAAAGTCTTGACTTGCCCTTGTGATCTCATTACCAATAATAGGCCAAGTATGTTTAAAGAATAATCCATTAAACCCATCGAGGCCAGGGGCCTTATTAGGGTTGAAGGAAAAGAAGACCTCCCTAATCTCCTGAAAAGTAACTTCAGCTTCAAGATTATATCTATGGTTCTCAAGAATAGGGTGAGGAAATAGAGGTGTCATCTTAAGGAAAGATTCCACAGTTACCTTTTTTTTATGGTCGTTAAGACCTCTAATGTTCCAGAAACCTAAATCTATAACTGAAGATAATAAGACAACACTATTATTTTTGCTTCCTCCTAGATTTCCTACCTATCCTAATGGTAAAGTCCCCCTCTACCCCTTCCTTTAAACCTGAGCTTTGAGCTTCATTAGATATGTTAGGAACCACATACTAGGACATATAACATCTTTAAGGTTTACTGAAGAATCATCCTGCTTGTGCTACACTTCCTTTGCCTTTACTTTGCTCAAGTGGGGTGCCATCTAATTTGCTTTCCCCAAGACTAGCTTGTACCTTGGCAAGGCCATGCTTCTGGTCATTGTCCTTCAGTTGGTTTGCACTAGAAGGTTGAGAATTATTTTCCTTTTCCAATTCTGCTTGGGACCTAATTTCAAACATGTGACCAGTTGGATGCCATTCCTTTTTTCTGAGCTGCCTTCTTAAGTTTCCATTCATATTCTATTGCAATCTCTTTGAATGTCATCTTTCGCTCATCATCATAAGTTGCCAACTGAAAGGATGAAGACCAATTCCTAGTATTCTAGCATATAGTATTCTAGACATTTTTGCTATGTGAGAATACTTCAGCAAGGGACGTCCCACTGCACTAGCAATCCTACCCAACCCCTCATTATTCCAATACTCGTAGGGGGTGTTATGGAATCTTATCCCAAAAAATCTAACATTCCCCTAGTCCCCTGCATTTAACCTCTATTTTTGCAAGAACAAGGGCTTTCCTTGAATATGCCAGGGCCCCTTTTCTAACACCTCATTCAATCCACATTTAGAGTCAAATTTGAACATAAACTTGTTTGATCTAGTCACTAATATTTCAGTTAACCCACAAGCTAACCATGCCTTGGTCAAAGCTCTCTGAACTACTGGGAAGGTAGGGTGCTTACTAATGAAGAAGACTATTAGGGCATGCCGAAAATTCTTTTCTCCTTGTTGTGCTAATTCAGGTAGCGGGATGACGAAAATTTGGTCCTCCTTAGGTTCCGGAGGGTAGTAGACCAGAGCCTTGACGCTAAAGGCCTCCTCCACACTGTCAACAACGACGAATTTCTAGGTTCTGGGAAGAACTTTAAGCGATTTTCAGTCTTGGTCTTGGTTGGGTAAAAGAGTCTCTGGGTCAGTCGGTGTTTCAAACAATTTTTGCGATCCTATAAGTGTCTTAACAGATGGAATGTTAAGGCAATTTGGGTCAATGTTTTTGGCCCTCTAGGGCTGCAAGAAAGGGTCAAGGGGAGGGGGGGTTTGAGATGGGGATCGGGCTAAGGGTAGACAAGAAGGAGATGGGAGAGAAGAAGGAGACAAAGCCATAGATTAGGGGGGTCACAACGTACCGGTCATTTGGAGCAGAGCGATGTGAGAGAGCGATAGAGGGCAGCAGACTGCCCAGTAAGTAAACATATTGTGAATGGAAAGACCATATTAGCAACTTAGGTAGAAAACCTAGTAAGGAAACTTGATGGCCTGAGTACATCAGTAGCAAGACTCAAGCAATAAGTTATGAATTTTGTGGGGAAGGATATCAAAGCATTGAATGTTAAACTAGAAACCTTATAGCTAAACCATTAGAGTAAGTGGACGATGTAGGCAGTTTTTAGAGATTAAATAACTCCTACAATAAGAACCTACAATCTAGGGTGAAGGAATCACCCATATTTTTTCTAGATGAATCAGATAAAACAGAGGTAACCTTTACCTAGATTTTAACAAAATTAGTAGCAAAAAAAGAAATCGAGCCTATTGAAATTGATAAGGAATCTTATAACTAAATTTAATGTTTCATTGTAGAATTAAGAGTCTTTTATTCAAACTCTTAAATCTCAAAATGGTTAATTAACAAAGTTTGTAGCCGAACGTGTAACACACCCACTCCCGCAAGACCCGAACCTAACATCGATGGTGATATCCGAGTCCGTGCCCCGCGAAGGTGGGGCGCTAGAGCACTGAAACAGTTCAAAAGTTGGCATGATTTTTTTTGAAACTACAAACATAATGGACGGAGATTCATAACCAAATTGGGCCCAATTTCGTTCATAAACATTTTCAGTCATAACAATATACTCAATAGGATTTCAAGAGCTATTTGTGGCCCATTACAACGGTAAAACATTTTCAGTTATAAAAACTTTACATTATAACAAAAATCCATTTGTATACACATGGTGCAAAAATTTTAGAATCCATTGTTTATACAAAAATTGCGGAAATCATACATATTGTCAATAAAAAACATTATAATTAATAGAATTTTCAATAGCCCATTTGGAGCCCATTATAAATACAAAACACCATTTTTCAAAAATTGCGAAATACACAAATTTGTACAAAATAATCAAAAAAAGAATGTAGACGCAACTGATCCCGACCTCTTCCTTCACTTACATGCAGTGGATATACTCCCGTTTGCCTAACGAGTTATTTTTTAGAGTCCTAAAAAATATTTGCAAATTTTAGGTGAGTTTTGAGAACTCAATGAGTGACCATCATCGATGGCTCACTCAATCACATAACACATAATTCAAATCATTACACATTTACAGTTTTCAGTCACAATTCTCAATAACAATCACATTTATTAAGAATTATATCCTAAATGTCAATGAATACATGTACAATTATTGTTATGTGCAAAGATTCACTATTCATATGCATGTGCACCTTATGTAATGCATTAGCATGAAATGTGTTTTCCTAATGCCTCTAATTAGTCTCACATGTACCAAATTTCTAGGGTTCTAATCCTTTCTATGAAAAAGGGATGTTACATAATATTATTTATTATAGAAAAATAGTTTGTGAAACCCCAATTAGGATCGATCAATGTAATGGAACTATACGAATTAATTTAATTAATTAAGAACAAATCACAAAACAATTACAACTACTTCCCGAAACAAAAAGAACAAAATAGGATATATTCACCTTTCCACTATTCAGATTTTATTAAAATCAACTTTTCAAGAAGGAATTGATTCACCTATTAGAATGGTCATACTAGATGAACGAATGACTCATCTCAATGATCAAATAATAGGAATAATGAATGGAAATTTGGCCTATGGAAAAATTAAATTCAACACCAAAATAAAATTAGGAATCCCTCTCATCTCTCAAGAATTAAATAATATTATTACCTTAGCCTACAAATTTTATAAAGAAAATTTAATGAGTGAAGGACAATATCCATTTTCCATCACATACCAAATTAGTTACGCCCTTTCTAATTCTCACCATAATATTCTAATGATTCTTGTTGATCTAATAGTTCTTCAATTTCACTAATTGTGATAGCCGAATTGATCAAATTACAACACAAAACAAGTATTGCCACCAAAGAAATCAACCATCTTCAAACCACTATCTCTATGCTTGAAGAACAAGAAACAACCACCACTCTAGATGAAGAGCCAACTCTCTCTACACAGCCATCAACACCAACCCAATCTAAACCAACTACTCTAGAGTGGTGCCTCGACTAGACCCGTTTCCATCCTTAATCTTGAACCTGGACTCTAGAACCCCCCCTCCGGCCCTCCCCCCCAAGTTAAAAGTTGAAATTAATTGAGTTTTAAATCGGACTTGACCTACGAATTGTTCTAACTCAATATCATCTATTACCAACTATATTGGAACTTTTAGGAGTAATGTAGATCTTTTTTTTAGTTATTACACATTACTAAAAGATAAATTTTTGATTGAAAATAATATTAATAAAATATATTAACTACTGGATGAAAATATATAAACAAAAATAATTTAGATATTACAAAGGGGAGTTGTATTCATCGAAGTTTCACAAATGTCTATTTATACAAACTTAATATAATAAATATTTAATTATAATATAAAAATTCTTAATTATTAGTAATTTTAAATTATCAAAAAATATGTATACATGAATTATCGCCCATCTAATTTTTTAATAAATAATAATTTACAATTAATATATGTACTATATTTTTATATTAAGTAAAAATTTGTGGATGAAAAGAAATAAGAAGAAAATAAATTCGACACATATAAACGAGAAAGGTCATTAATACTCAAATTAATTTTGTAACTTTTTCAATTTTGAATATTTAAATTGAACACTTCAAAAAAATCTTCAAAATAGAAATTTTTTATCATACTTGTATATTTTGGATATAAGTGCAAAAATGTTTATTTTATTAATTATAATTGTAATATTAATAAACTTGATGAAAAGAAAATTATAATTAAATGAATTCAACACAAAAATTTTAATCTCACACATTTTTTATACTATCCAACGTGTGAAATAATCCTAAACTGAAAAATTGTCTTGTAACCTGGTTTCAAATCATAAAACTAACTATGACAATATGTTGAACCCATTTGGGCCCCAACCCTTGAAAATGCACACTGCTTAAGCTCGAGTCCAATTAGACTTAGGAGATCCAAAGTCTTATCGGGTTCAATTTGACCCAATTTTTTCTTTTAATTTAAAATTCAAAAGATGATGTCTTTTTTTTTTAAAAAAAATTTAGAGTTGGATCAAGCTTAGTAACTCGAATCTGAGCTTGATCTAAAACCAATTTTTGTTAAAAAAACTTTGGTTAGATCGAATCATGCTTGAGTTCATTTTCCAGGCATATAATTTACCTTAAAAACCAATTAATGAACCCCTTTTCAATTTCTCATAAAAATGATGTAAAAGACCTTTTTATTTAAAAATTAGTTAAGCTTAAAAAAGGCTTAAAAGATATTGCATCATATTTGGTTTAATGGAATAGGTATTATATTCCTAGTGCATTCCCGACAATCACCTATTTTTGTGTTTGGTTAGAAAAAGATAATTAGAATAGTTATTATCAGGTTTAATTATTCCCAAATCTTGGGGAATAGCTAAAGAAGACATACCCTTGTCTTTACCTATTCTAGGTATGTCGAAATAAACTTTACGACGTTGAGGACTGAAATATCCTTGTCTCTCTTACTTTCATCTTCATGCTTCACGCTTTCGTCTCCCTCGCTCTTATCCTTCTCGCTCTCGTCTTCACGGTCTCATCTTCAAGCTCTCGCCTCTCTAGCTTTTCATGGTCTTCTCCAACATTTCTCTGCCAGTTGCACGAATTAGGTATGTTTCTCGTAAACGTAACTTCGCTGCTATTTTTTTCTATCAATGTGGTTGTTTGGCTTACTTCATCAGCCAAATAGCTTTTGTAATGCTTATTTGGCCTTCTCGTCTCTTCTAATCAACTTGATTTTCTTTTGGAATTTATCTACTTCCCTATCTCTTCCCTATATCAGTACGAGTCTTTCTGTTTGATAAAGGGTTGTAATAGTCTGGTTGTTCCCCTTTGTGGTAGTCAAGCGGTTGGGTCAACTTATTTAAATGTGTTTACATCAACTTGTTTAAAGTTGGCGTGAAAAATGATATGAACTGCTTGGGACGTGTTAATTGCTAATTGATATGATTGAAGGTGTTTGAGTTATCTAGGTGGTATGAATTATGTTGAAGATGCGTTATCTGTGTGATATTAACATGGATTATAGGGTGTCTACGTTATCTGGGTTATAGTATTGACTAGAATAGTTTGTTCCCAGATAGATTTCCATTAGATCAAAAACTAGAAGAGGAAACCACTGGTAGTTAAAATTGGTTGTGAATAAATTTAGCCATTGACAAAATTTTTATTTCTTTCAATAGGCTATATATGATATGAATATAGTTTGAGATATTGGTTCCTTGCGTTATCTTCATGTTGTGGAAGATAAGAAAATTTGTTAATCATCTTCAGAGAGAAGATATCACTGGTTTTAATAGAATCTCATCCTCGACAAACTTATTGGAGCATTGATAAATTGTTGTTGTTTTTTAGACATGAAAACAAAGAATAAGACTTAAAGTTAAAAAGAAATAATTGTAAGGTATATACAGCAACCCATAGTCTCAAGCATAAGTAAAAGGATATATATATATATATATATATATATAGCAGTATATATAATAGTACATAACAGTATATATGTAAAGGAATATTATATGAACATATAAGTAATTGTTGTGATGTAAACCATTATTGCACAGCTTAACTTCTTTAGAATAACATATTATAACTTAACTTAATTATAGTGAACTTTAAATTGAATATTGAATAAATGGTGTTATTAGCAATTGAAACAAGTCATAAAAATTCTTAAAATGCTTTAGTATGACAATTATGTTTATGTTAAACTGTAAAAAGAAAACATGTAAACAAGCAAACTTAAAATTAATTGTTTTAATTTTTTATTTTAAGCTAGTATTCAAGGGATGAAGATGATTGTAATAGAAATGAAGTTGATGCTAATATAGAAAAAAAGAAATGAAGTTGATGCTAATTTGTAATTCCGCATGATTCATGTTAAAAATATTATAAATAGTTTTTAGATCATTATGAATACAAATATGTTTTTTTAATGTCTTTAATCATTGCAATACTTGAAAACACGTATGCTGATAATAAAATTGTCATCAATTTTATAAACAAAAGCAGAACTTCAAGATTATTAATATTGTTAAAGGTATAGCATTCGTTAAAAAAAGGGGGCGTTATGGCACTGACAACAAATAGAATCAAAGCAGTAGAACACAAGACAACATAATTACATTTCTTAAAGCAATAATATGTTCTTAAAGCAAGTATCAAACACCTCTTCCTTACTTTAAAGAACCCAAACTTCAACTTTCTTCCTTAAAAACTCAAATTTTCTAGTTGAAAGTGACTTGGAGAATAAATTATGTCAATCAATCTCAAACTTCTTACCATAATCAATAGTACTTTGAAAATGCCTTAAAATTCTTTTTGCTATTCTTAGTCCATTTAACTAGCACAATGTATAAAATTTACTTCCTTATCCTTAGCCACTAGGTCATTATGCTTTTGCCTTTCTTTTTATCTTCCTTAAGTTTGTGTTGGACTATTTGAGTTAGGGTTTTATTTAAACTGTTTGTTTGAGTTTTAATCTTTATGTTCTATAATCCCCTCTTTTTAACTCTAGAAATATTATCTTATTTTTTCTCTTTGACTCTACTTTATGCCTTCAACTATTTGAATTATTTCATGTTTGTTCTCTTACATTGTATATTGTTTGAACAAATTTATGTAAATACATTAGAAATTTTATTTTTTGCAGTCATGACTCGTTTAAGTTTGAGTTTACGTAAAAATATCGAAAGAACAAAAAGGACTGTAGCTGTCTTGACTATATGGTTGCAGTTGTGTAATGTTATTAGTTTGCTATTCAATTTGTTGGCATCAGAGGCTCCTTCATATAGCTATAGGCCAAGGGTTAGAAGTTATTTTCTAAATTTTTATACAAATCGAGATTATGTGAGGTGAATTGTACATGACAATGATGAGTCATGTATTTCAATGGTTAGGATGAATATGCAAGCGTTTTTTTTAACTATGTGAAATGTTAGAAAGTATCGGAGAATTAAAGTCAACAAAAACATACTTATTGATGAACAAGTAACAATTTTCTCAATTTTCTTACATATTATTGCTCATCAGATTAACAATCAAGTTATAAAGAAAAATTTTAGAAGGTTAAGTGAGACGATTAGTCGGTGTTTTCATAATGCTTTAAATGCAGTGATGCATTTGTAATATCTTTTTTTTAAGGAACTTGAATCCATAACAATAAACTCTTCGGACGATCGGTGGATGTGGTTTAAGGTAGATAATCACCCTATTACTTTTATAAGAAAGTATAGTGAATGTGATTAAGGTTCCTCATTATTTTTTATTTCAATTGAATTGTAGAATTGCTTAGGGGCTCTAGATGAGACATATATCAGAGTTAATGTGCCAATTAAAGATAAGCTTAGATTTCAAACTCATAAGGGTGACATTGTAACAAATATGTTAGGTGTGTGCACACCTGACATGCAATTTATTTATATTCTTCCTGGTTGGGAAGGGTTAGTAGCTGATAGTCAAGTTCTTTGTGATGTAATTACTAGGAGACATGGACTAAAAGTACCTCATGGTAAGCTTTCCTATATAATATAGGAAGGTTGTTTGAAATTTTGTACATGAGATAATGCAAATTGAATACCTTATGTATTGTTTTTTTTATATAGGTCGCTATTACCTAGTTGAAGCATGTTATACAATGAGGGCTTCCTTGTACCATTTAGGGGTCAAAGGTACTATTTAAACGAATAGCATTAAGGTTACCAGCCAATAGCTCCAGATGAATTTTTTAATATGAAATATGTGACTGCACGCAATGTAATTGAGAAGTGTTTTGGATTACTAAAAATTGGGTGGGTTATTCTTACGAGTCCATCATTTTATCCAATAAAGGTATACAATCGAATTGTTATAACTTGCTGTTCACTTTATAATTTTATTAGGTAGGAGATGAGTTTTGATCCCATGGAGAGTGATTTAAGGGATTATTTTCACACCAATCCTGTTGTTGAGGAGGAGTGTATAACAGCTATTAACCTAACTACTACTTGAACAAATTGGAGAATAGAATTGGCACGCGAAATATTCAATAAATGGTGAACATCTAGGTAAAATGAGAATTGACAATTTTTAGGTGTTCTATTATGTTTTGTGTTGTTTATGTTGTACGTTGTTATTGTAGACTATATTGTTTTCGTAAGCTGTTGATGTTTAATGTTAATTGGTATGAAGAATTTTATGAATGTTTTTATTTTTCCTTTATTATGATGATTATATTTTTATTTATCAATATTGTTTTAATTTGTTAGATAAGTATATCGATGAATTCCCCGTCAACTATTGATTCTGAAAATTTAAAAGGAATAAAAAGAAAGTGGAACTATGATGAGGATGTTGTGATAGTTTTTTGCATGGTTGATTTGCATAATGTGGGAACATACAATGCTGATACTAGATTTAAAGCTACATATCTCAATGAATTAGAAAGAATGATTGCAACGAAGCTCCCTAATTCAAACTTAAAATCCAAACCTTATATAGAGTCTAGGATTAAGAATTTAAAGAAAGAATGAAGCATTGCTTATGATAAGGAAAGATACTAGTGGATTTGGATGAGATAATGAAAGGAAGATCATCATTACTGAAGATCGTGTATGGGATTCTTACTTAAGTATAAGTATTGAACTTTTAACTTGTTTTAAGTGTTTTCTTTTACTACTTTCTTATAATTTATATAAATTATTGATGTTTTTTTTCATCTTCTTAGAGTCACAAAGATGCTGTTTAATTTCGCAAGAAGAGCTTTCCTTTTTATAATGAATTGACTGGGATCTATGGAGAAGATCGTGCAACTGAAAATGGCCCACAAACTGCTGTGGATATTCTTGAAGAAATGGAAAGGCAAGAAAGTGTATGTGAGATAAATGAAGGTGGTGAAGATTAATATGAGCATAATTTGCACGACATAGATGAGTCCTTTACTCAACCTCAAACATCAAATCTTGAAAGACAAACTAAAAACATTTCAACAAAGAAGAGAAAAAGGAGTAATGATACGAGATAAGCAAGTCATGCAGATTCACTTATTGTTCATGCCAGGATGTTGGGTGATACCATGAATCAGATTGGAGATAAATTGTGTAAGAGTATTGGGACTGAAATGTGTATTCAACAAATAGTTAAATAGTTAGATAGTGCAGTGGGTAAGATAGAGGGACTCACAAATGATGAAAGGGATACCGCTTTAGGCAAAATTCCTGATCATCCTATACAAACGCTTGTGTTTTTCACTCTTGTGCCTTATCGAAGACTTGGATGGGTAAGGAGGTTTCTTGCCACACATTAAAGATTATGTTGAAATTTAAATATTTTGTCTACTTATTTAAAATAGGGTTGAAACTTAAATATTTTGTCTACTTATTTAAAATAGGGTTGAAACTTAATTTTTGTTCAACTAAATAATTTTTAGTAATTTAAAACCCTACGTTATATTTATTTTCAATATCATTCTATTGTTAATTTATATTGTAATTGCGACTATACAATGAATGTTGACATGAGTTTGTTGTTAACGGCCGAAAGGGTCAAGTCTTTGACAAAATGCTCAACACTTTGTTATAGTTCAGCTGCGATCCCATTTTTGGTGCTATGTCACAGAAGCCAATTTCAGCACTCGGTGTTTTACAGTCACGGGAATAGGTTTAGGCCACTGTACACGGTGGATAATGAAGTTGGGTTGCTAAGTTTTGGAGGTTATTATGGTAGACCTCAGCTTCAGTTGGCTAGTGGGAACAGAATGGACCAATGAATGGAAGCAGTAGTGTAGATGAGCAAATCCATTTGAGGAAATCAGAAGTTGGTAATGGAAGGAGGAGGTTTTCGTTGAGGCTTCGACCAAGGTTGCGGTTATTGTCAATGAGATATGAAGAGAATCTCAGTGAGGTCTGTGTTGAGTGATTTTGGAACATGAGAAAGAACATAAAAAGATAGTCTCTTTACACTTCTATTTCGGTTGCATTTGCGATGTGCTATTTGTTTTTGAGATTAACAGCATTTCCATCTCCAAAGATTGTTCCTTATTCTGACTTGATTGCTAGCCTTCACAGTGGCTCTGTCACAAAAGTTTTACTTGAAGTTAACAAAAACTCTTGAGATCACCAAAATCTCAGAAGAAAACCCTGTTGCGACCAATGTTCAGGATGAGAATCAGGCCGATGCAGGTAAGGTCGGTGCTACTAGCGGAGCTTCAAGCACAAATGTGCTAAAGATATTTGCAAGGCCCGGGCAATCTACTCCTCAGTGGCAATTTTCTATAAGAAAAGCAGATCATGATGAGAAGCTTCCGCTACGTTTGATGAGAGAAAGAGGAACAACATACGTCTCAGCCCCACAATCAGTTTTTAGTTTGAGTTTTTCTCTGGATTGCTATTGCAAATTTCCATTATTATTATTTTTATCTCCATTCAGACTGTTCATCTTTTAGATAGTTTCTTGTCTACAAGGAGCTACAAACTATCAAAAGCTAGGAGCAAAGTTAGGCGGAGGGGTATTGCTGTTTGGGCCTCCAGGAATAGGGAAAACGTTACTAACCCGTGCAGTGGCTGGAGAAGCAGGAGTGCCATTTTTCAGTGTCTCTGCCAGTGAATTTGTGGAGTTGTTTGTTGGAAGAGAAGCAGCTCGCATTAGGGATCTTTTTAGTCCGTCAAATTTCTATCTTCTAGCGATGTTATTCATGACTCTTAACTTCCTTCTGCAATTTTAGTACAAAAACACCGCATAAACGAAGAAAACAAAAGCAGTTACTTGTTCATATAGGGGCACTGATCACATTCCACGTCTAGATAAGTAGAGGAATAATATGAACCAATTTCAACTTCTAGTTGGCAAAAGCATTCAGACACCACCAGTCATTGCATCTGAATCATCGACATTGCGCCCTTTGGAGCAATGTTTTAAAAACTGGATCGGACATCGAACCGGTCGAAGGAAAAGTTTAAGGTTTAGAGGTTCAACCGGTAGTGAACCGCTATCAAACCGGTTTAAGATTTAGCTTTACCATGTTTTAAACAATTATTAAATACAATCAACATAACCATACAATCCCTATCCTTTCATTGCCACCACGCTTGAAAGAATTGAATCAAAGAAACAAATCAAAAGTTGAATGCTAAACAAAATAACTTATTGCTATAGTAAAATCAAGTAATATAGTTTAATAAAATTTACATTCCTCTAATAATGCAAATGATATAAACTATCTATCGTATACACAATACCTTAACTAAAAACTTTCAATTGACGCAAAATAACCAGGTTAATACTAGGAGGATCATAGAGATTAATCCGCAATGATCCACCATTCCATTGCTCACTTGCTATATTAAATTAAATGCTAGTATCTCAAACTGAAAAACAGGGATTGAATTCGACCGCTTCATAGAGGCATAAGAGGCTGATGCATCTAAGGATCAATTATTACAGACTGATCAAGCTGTTGAGCCAAATTATCACTGCTGCTTCTACATACCCATGAAATTGATCGTCTTTCCAAATCTACGACAACTGCTTCAAGATTGGTTCTTATGACAATTTGAAACAAAGATGAATACACCAATACTATCTCAATTTCTCATTACATTCATGAATTGAATAATACTTCATCTATATTTAATCAATGTGGTACAAGGCACTGAGAGTCAAGAGTCACCCCACAAAAAGGAAAATAGAGATCCACAAACTAATTTCAGGAGCAATATACTTCAATCCAACACCCATGAAAACTTGCCAATCACTGCTTGAATAGGATTAGGCTTACAATCTGCTGTCCAAATTGTGCAATCCAATGAAACATCATCTTTAACCATTTTCCATGTAGAAGGAGGTTGAGAGAAATCAAATGGTTCCTTCAGATTAAGAGTACGAACAGATCCACCAACTGGTCCAGACCCAAGAGTAGTGATTCTGTTTCCGCAGTTAAAGGCTTACAAATGCAAAGCAATAGTGATGCAATAAATCGAGTAAAAAGAAAAAATTGAAAAGAAAAACAGAATATATTAGGAAAGAAATTGTTTCATACAATCAATCGTAAAATTGAAATCTCTAAACATGTGAAGGATACAAGAAACTTCATGATCTGATCAAAATTGTTTGGCAGTAGAAAGATGCATAACCCAAACACCTAAGAAAGCATATGTGTTGCCCCATTTAAACTTTTGAATGCATTGGACCAATGGTACATCCACCAAAGTTCCAAGTAACTTCCAAATGAGAAAAACTTGCTTAAGAATCCATACTAAATCTCATAACAGAAGCCAATAAGGAAGCAATCATTAATGCATTCACTTATTGTTCAAACATTATCAACTGCAAGAATACAACACGTATTCTTGCACATTTAGTATGGTAATGACATGATAGCACATTTAGTAAGAAATCTAAATCGATGAAATATCTTAAACAATAACAGGATACAGAACATCAAGAAATCTGGAAGCATCACCAGTAGGACGAGGAAAGTGC
>JANZLX010000008.1:30511159-30521551 GCA_025531955.1 Erythroxylum orinocense | reverse complement strand
TCTTTACAACAACGGTACTCTTTTACTCTTAGCCTCCTCAGGCTATCTGTATCTCTCTCAAAATAATGAAAGTAAAATAGAACTTGTTTACAACACAATAGCTCTAGCACTTTTGCACAAACTCTTCCGAGTTTTTTACAGTGTATACGTAAGTATCTCTCGTGTATATTGTATTCGCAAGTATTTCAACAATTCTGTATTTCAGTTCTGTAAACTTTGTCTTCAACTTCGACTCTCTATTTATAGATGTGTCTTCAACTGCTTCTTGAGTAACTGCTTCTTGATTCTTTAAAGAAACGGTTAGGCAGTTACGCTCTGTAACTTCCACATACTGATGGCTTCGACTTTCTTCGTCTGTTTTTTCCATCGTCTGTTTTTGCAATGTCTGCTTTTGCAACGTTTGCTTTTGCAAACTCCTTTCGTTTGCTTTTGCAACGTCTGCTTTTGCATCGTCTGCTTTTGTAAACTCCTTTCGTCTGCTTTTTATTACTTCGCTGCTTCCGTCTGTTTTTCATATTTGTTAATGTCATCTGCTTTTCATTCTGTCTTATCTTTGTTTGTCATCAAAATCACTTTATACGAGAAGTCAAAATTCTGACTTAACAATTTTTCTTTTTGTATGCTTGAGATTCTGATATGTTTACATTCCTTGAACAATCTGAACTAAATTTTTATATTCTCAGGTGTTTTATTATCTTTCATTAAATAAAATTTTATTTTGGTATTTTCTTTTCATCATAACACATTTTTTCATGAATTATGTATTTTTGTTAGCATTTGTTTAAGGTACTTATGGATTTTAGATACCTATCATGTTGATTTTTCATAATAAGCAATAAGCATACTTTAAAAAGTTTTCTTTCATATTTAATTTCCCTTCTTCTGCTTTACGCTTTTATTGTAACTTATATTTTTCTTATCATTAGTAAATTAAGGATAATGTGCAATTTAAGTTTGGTAAGGGATTACTCTAATTCAATTTTAAGCCTATTTCCAATGGAATTGATCTAATTACAATTAGGTTGATAGGTAAATATTATAAAAAAAATTAGACAGTGAAAGATAACTAAGAGGAATCATTAGAAGTTGAATTGCATGGTGAACTAACTAGGTCAAATCAATGAATATAAGCATTAATGAATGTTTATAGTTAACACAAATTGGGTTACAGTAAAGCTTATGAAGTAGCTCGATATTCTATTTTATTTGCAAACAAATTTTTTAAATAAAGTGAGTGTAAATAATTTCACTTTGTTGAATTTAACCTAAGTAAAAACGTCGAAGTCAAGAGTAATGCTAGTAGTCATTTGAAATGGTGACCTAGGTAAGTAATCAATGATATTTATGATAAGTAATTTACCTTAATCTCGAAAGGTTAGGATGGTCTTTTAAACAAGCATTTAATACTCCATAAAAGCACCAAATATAAGTGCTTTAATTTTGTCTTTGGTAATGATTATTAAATGCTTGAGACAAAATGCTTGTTATTTTATGTCCATTTAATTTCTTTGGATTAAGTTGATATTTAAAGGATTTTTATTGTAGGTTAAACTAAATTACAATTCAATGCAAGTATTGAGAGATATAAATAGTTGATAAATAACATAGTTAGGCAGATGATGATAATTTTTTATTGCTTTACTTTATTTGTTGAATTTCCTCAAAATTAGACTTATTCAAGTTAAGAGTAATTTAGATTGATTTAATTAAGGATAAATAAAAGTTTAAGTGTGGGAATTTTTTTAGAATTTAAAAAATTCATTAATAATAAAGAAGGTTTAATGGTACAATAACTAAAGAGTGAACTCTCTTAAAACAACTACCCAAATGACAACATTTCAACATTACTATAAGAAGAAAACGACGACGTAATGACAATAGAAAAAGATCCAAAAAAGCGGTGACATTTTAGTAAGAGGGGTAAAACACCTCTGCTTCTGATCATCACGTCTTTACATTTTACCTAATAGGGGATGGCTTCTTTGGTGACTTTGAGGGAGACTTGTGGAATAAGGAGATAATCGAAGAGCTTTCAGGATCAAGGCATGTTGAAGTGATGACAGACCAGGTAAGTGTTGAGCCTTACTTAATTTTTTTTGTATAGCTCCTTACTTTCATAGATTACCATGTGTAGGGTGTAAGAATTAAACAAATAAGGAAGTTTATTCTAAGATAATAAGCCATGTTGTAGTATATCTATGAGCTAGATATTCAGAGAGGATAAGATCTTTGAGTTGTAGGTGAGATTTAGGTTTTTGAGTAGGATTATCTCTCTGAGTTCCCTGAAGATTTCTGTGATAATGGACTCCTTAGAAGAATTGTTGTTCGTAAACCTTCTGAGGTTTCTTTCTTTCCACAATACATATACACAAAGCCCTAAGGATATAGTATGAATAAACTTATTTGGATTTGAGTGAGCTATCGGGTTGAACAGTTTTTGTGTAATCTCAGGGACGAAGCTCCCTGGATCTATCCATAGGCATTTCCTAGCTATATGATCCCATATGGCGTTGTTGTAAGGGCATATGAAAAAGAGATGTTCTTTTGTTTCCATATGGACTCGACACATTGGACAGGTTTTTGTCCACTTACAGATATGACATTCTATCTATTGTATTGAGTCTATTTTGGACTATTAACCATAATATAAAGGATATTGTTAAAGTCAAGGCGCTCCATATGATCTTGTGACATACTACCTTTAGTTTTCTACTTCTTAGCAGATCTTTGGTGATTTTTTTGGTAAGTTTATGGACATGTTGATCATGCCAGCAAAATGTATCCGAAAGGGTTAGGTTCGGTGGATAAGTAGATTATAGATGTCTCAAGTTGTGAGGAAAATTCCATGAAACATCATTAATTATGGAGTTAAGTCTAATGTTGAGGGATGAGGTTTGTGGACTATTTAGGTTGTTGAAATGTTGTATGAGTTGTGTTATATCTGACCAATTGTCATGTCAAAAAGATATCAAGTTACTATTCCCAATTATATGTATGACACCATTTTGTTCATTGTCCTTCAACTTCAAAAGTTGGTTGAGAAAGTGAGAGTATGAGGCATTTTTCTTGATTCTCCATATGCTTCTATCTTTGAAAAAGTAAGAATGAAGCCATTTTATCCAAAATGAAGTTTTATCAGTTAGTATCCATCATAGTATTTTAATAATGAAAGCTTGATTTGTGGTCTTTAATAGAGTAATGTTTAATCCACCTTCTTTAGGAAGACATATTTCTGCCCACTTCACCTTGGCATATTCTTTTGAACCATTTGTATGGCTCCATAGGAAGTTTTTGAGTATCCCTTCTATTGCTTTAATTATGCCTCGTGATAGAAAAATATGGGAGCTTCAATAAACATGTAGAGAATTTAGCACCGATTTGATGAGTTGCACCTTCCCAGCATAGGAGAGAAATTTGTTAACCCATAAGTTGATCCTTTTCTGTATTTTTCTAAAAGTGGTGTGCACTCCATGAAGTTAAGCCTTTTGGTAGAAATAGATAACCAAACAGGGGTGTGTTTTTTAACTTCATTCTAATGGTTTGAGAGACGAGAGTTCCCAAAGTAGTGGTACCTTTGGATAGGAGGAAGTGACTATCAATTGGGTTAATTTGCAGACATAAGAAGCATTTGAAAGTGTCAAGAGCTTTCATGTAACTTTGAATAGAGTCCATCTTAGCCCTGCAAAATAAAAGGAGATCGTCTGTAAAACAAAGGTTTGTTAATCCAATTTTCTCTCATTTTGTATGATGTATGAAATTGGAGTTGTTAAGCACTTCATGTTTGATGATTGAGTTAAGAGTCTCCATACAAAGAATGAAGAGATACGGGATACGAGATCCCCTTGACTAAGACCTCTTGCTGCTTTAAAGAATTTGGTATGATTGCCATTGATCAATACTAATAAGGAAGCAGATGATATGCATTCTCTTAAACTTAAGTGAATATGTCCAAAAACCCGTATGATTTCAACATTTTCCATAGGAAGTCCCAACTCACACTATCAAAGGCTTTGTGGAATTCTTAATTGTGCAATTTGGAGAGTAATTGGAAAGTTTGGTAACATTTCATCTGCATGAAAATGAACATATTTTCCTTAGTATTTTGCTATGTTTTTATGTTTAAATGACCTTGGTTTACTCACTTTATGTTATGTTTTTAAGTAATTATGAATATGTTGCCTTGGGATGTGATTTATCAATAATTGATAAGATTTTAGGTGAAAAACATAAGGAAATCACAATTCATAGTTAAATATAGTCTGAAACATGATTATACTAGCCCATGTTGCACATGGACTATATGTTAATGAAGATATGACGTAGAACAAAGCCTAGAGGGAACCATATGGAAGTGAGAATTTCCAAAGTGTAAAATGGTTTGAGGCATGTCTGTGTCAACCAGAAAAGCTACAGAAAGATCCATAGTCTAGGACTTGACATGCTAGAGTCTATGTTTCCCACAATAGAGAAACAAAAGGATCCATAACTTAGGACACAATCATGTCTCAAACTATACCTCTAGCAAAAAAATGTATTTAAAGTATGAAAATCATAATTAAAAGAGGTTTGTTTTATTTTCCTTCACCATTAGTTGATTAAAAACTTAGAGTTAACTAGAAGATCAATTCAAACCCATTTTTTTAATAAAGAAATAAGATTGGAGATCATCCTAATAGATCAAGCTATCCAAAATACAAAGATCTTTACTTATAATTCTTTCTATCATGTCTTTTATTTTATCAATTATTTTATTGGTGAAAATATGATTTGCGACTAATCGTTTTATATGTTTAGCTAGGGAAAATCCTAGTTATTATCATCATATAAATTTATTCCATTTAATTTATGAAGTGTGATTTATATTTGTAAAATATCTTTAAATGCCCTTAATGCAAATCTCAGTATGTCAATGATTATATTTTATCTTAATTCACTTGTGGAAAATTTGAGAGAACCTACTGATAATTGGATCATGGTTTAGATATTAGGAGTTGAATGGGATGCTAGAGATAGACTTATATGATTTCTCTAGTGTTAGGTTGAAACATTTCACAAAAGTTCATAGAATACAGTGCATTCTTGGAGGTGTTAACTTGGTAGAGATACAGATTAATTAACTCACGAATAGGTGGTTATAGCTCGAGAGAGTGCAATTTTATATAATAGGATGTTCTATGAGCCCAAGTAATAAATACATTATAAGTTTAGTGAATACTAACTACAAATATGATAGTATATGAAGTCCTTATCTAAGAATTAATTATGCTTGAATTCTCTGTTTAGCTAATTCCTTAATTTTAATTTCCTTAACTAATACGTTGTTTAGGTTTTATTCTTTTATTATATTCATCAATTATTCTATTTTGATTTTTAACTAATTAGTAGTAAGAGATTACTCCTTTGTGACTAAAAATGTCATAAGTTCAAGTCACAAAAATAGTCTCTTCGTAAAAATGCAAAAAGAAGATTGTATACAATTGATGTCTCTCCCACAACTCTCGCAAAGTGAGAAGCCTTGTGTACTAGGGTTGTTGTTGTTAGTAGTAAGAGATTACTCTTAATCGTTATAGCTTCTTTATGGGATTGATACCTTGTTTATCAGTGATGAGCATACTTCCTTTAGTTTGTGAGTTTATATTTATAAAATGGAAAAACTTTAGTAGTAATGTAACACATATAGAACATACGACAAGTGGTAGCCTAGTTATGACCCCTAGTCTCAAAATATTTTTGAAGATATAAGCATTGTAAGAATACAACATAAGCTTTTGGAGTCTCTTCAACGTAAACTTTTGTTACTATGACTAACGAAACTATATAAAAAGCGACACTTGAAGGAATTACATGACCTCTCTTTCTATATATAATTTTTAAAGATGAAATAAATGACCTTATTTATTACACGAGGACTTTCATAACCACTAATTTGCTTGTTATATAAGGATTAAAAACTATATTAATAAAGACAAAGATTCACCTAGCTCTTTTAAATGTCAAATTTTTGTGCTTATTTATCAATTTCATCAACAAAATTAATTTTTAATTGACTTGTCTAATTTTTCAAAATTTAAATTCTGAAGTGAAAATTTAAAAGATTATTCATTGAAATAAAAAGACTAAAAAGTTTGAAAATTTTTTATTTTTAATTTTTTTAAACTCATAATTTTCAAATTTAAATTATAACAATTGATATTATGGACTTGAATACAATTTAGAGTTCAAATTCTTGTTTTTTTAGAAAGAAAACCTATAACAAATTCTAAATTTTAATCAATAGAATATAATTAATGTGAAAATAATTGATTATTTCAACTAGATCTAAACTGAAGAGCTGTTTTGAATTCAGACATACGTAATATGTTTTGGATATGGGCAAGAAGAAGGTAGGTTAAGTCACATTTAGATTACAATCTTCCAATTTATGAGCTTTTCCCAAAGAATAGGGACCTTTTGCTGTCGTGGTACTCCGAGTATTCTATATGATAAACTCCAAACAATGGTTTCATACTCTGGGTTTTTCATTATTTTACTGCAACAGTTCCTTCTTCTCCCATTTCTCAATCTTATCTTATTTAGCAACAACACTAATGAAGGAAAGGAAATGCTCCAGACATACAGAACCTTAAATTAGAGTTGGTAGACTAAGTGGTAGAAAACTGAGTAGGTAGAGCCCAGCCTTCTTAATCATCTCAACACATAAGCACGAATGTCAATAATCTAGGTTGGTCTGTATGGAATATAAGTGTGACTCCATATTTGTTAAGTGCAAAGAATGTCTGACATCTTCCTTTCCTTCTGTACTTTCCATTTTCTAATCTTATCTGTTTACATTTAACTATTGATGGACGGCTGAGTGGACAAACCAAAATACACTAAACCTTTTCCCTTTCTTTGGATCCTGTAAGGAGAATATGCCGTTAATCATTGTCTCTTATAGCTTAAAAGATCCTAGGTAACAATATGTGGCTTTCGAAAAGGGCTAACAATTTTTTAACCTAAAAGATTCTTCCTTTGTACAATTAAATACTAAAAATTATCCTTAAGTCTTCGTAAATCATAATAGAAGATAACAGAATCCTATCATCAGTCAATGTTGAAGTATCATAATATTGGGTAGTCAAGTTAGTACATAACGTGTCAAAGAAATTTGACTGGAAAAGTTAAACCTTAATTGTAAGAAGTTTAGGAATTATAAGAAATTAATAGGTTTAAGACATTGTCTTTTCTCAAATAATCATCTAAATCATAGTATAAATAAAGAATCGTCTTAAAACAAACCACAGGTCAATGGTTAATCACCCTAATTCATTTTTATGTTGATTCAATAGATTAAAAGTAACCTTTTGACGACGATTTAACAATTCGTCGCAATAAGTCTGACATTTTGCGAAGTTTTATAAAATCATCGCTAAGTTAATGTTTTTTTGCAGCGATTTATGAGAATCGTCACAAAATGAGCGATGCCAGATGGTTAGACTTTCACGTCAAAATTACTAAATCGTCGCAAATTCTTAAGCTTCTGGTGTCGAAATGTGAAATCATCACCAAAAAATTACAAAGCTGTCGCAAATTCTTATGCTTTTGGCATCAAAATGTGAAATCATTGCCAAAAGTTTATGTTAAATAATTTATATTAGATGAAATTTCTTAGGAAAATTTTGATGAATTTTTGTAATAATATTTTAAAAATTAATATTATTTAAAAGATAATTTTTTAATGCTAAGTGTACTTAATAATCCTAACGTTAATTATAATTGATATTTATGTGATTTTTCATTTTTTCTTGGTAAATCAGTAAGACTTTATATAAATAATAAAATGATATGTACATAACTAGAGATTCCCAAACATAAATCTCTTAGCTACGAAAAGGAGTTCAAATGTAACCTACAACAATTCCTTATAAGCTAATTCCTTACAGCAAACATAACCACCATATTCTATACAACCTTCCTACCAAGAGACCTTATAGAGCTAACTTATCTGTCCAATAACACAAGTTTACCAACAACAATTTCCAGCTACAAATTCGAGCAATATTAATTAACAAAAACTAATCAATAGTCAACATAATCTAAGAAGAGTAATGTCCTTCTAGTTTCCTTGTTCATTGTCAAGTTTGCCCACCTCTCACATACCTTCATTGATAGGAACATTATTTGATCTTTTAGCCACCATTCGTAGAAATTAGATTCTTTCATTGAGGTCGGTTGATCTGCTACAGGGAGAGGCTATTGACTTGTCCACTCCATGCTACCTATAATTTATTGATTTGAAACAAGAAGTTTTCCTGGAGCTGACTTCTCTTCTGCTTTATACCGAAGAGGAATTTAATACCCACCCTTGTCCAAATCTGAAATCAAAACCTTTAGAAATCTAAGAAGTGTTGGACCTCCATTTGGCACTGCAAAAATAACAAACCTGCAAAAAAAATTATTAGTGAAAAAAACCTTAGCAATTACCTCCTCACGGTGTTTGAGCTGAGATGTTCTATAACTTGGATGATTACTCTGGAGTATAGGCTCCCCACATCCTTGACTTTACCTTTGAATGTTCGAATATTCCTTTCAGTCTAAATGTTATAGACAGTAGTAGAAAGAAGGATAGGGAAAAGGTTAATGTCAGAGGTTCTGATATTTGAGGATTGGTTAAACCAAATGGGGATGGATTGAAGGTTTGTTTGTTTGGGAATATGTATATAGAAGTGGTTAAGGCATTGCTCCCATTTGGTTTTAGAGAAGGGACATTCAAAAAACAAGTGTTCAATAGTCTCATTGTCCAAGGTATACAAGGAGCAGTGGTTAGGAGTATGGAGATAGAGAAGTTTGTCCCATGTTTGCAAGTTCTTAAGGAAAGCTAGCCATTGTATGAAAGAACACCTAGGGCTATTTCTTTTAAACCGAACCAGTTTATGCCAAGGAACATATGTATTGGAGGTCTCAAGAAATTATAGGCTGAGCCATTAGTATACTGTTTTGCCTTATTTATAAATTTCTTTAAATAGCTAATGTATTCAAACTCTATAAATATGTTTAAACTCGTACTATTGTACATAGTACTACACCTCTGTTCATACAAACATTTCATAAAAATAGAATGTAGCATTTAAAAAGATAATCGTACCTAAAATTTTAGTGTTAATAAGATCAAAATATCGTAAATTTAAGTTTACTACTATTGTTAATCGTTAATATATATTAACAATAAAATAATAATACATATAAATATTGAAATATGGTAAGCAATATAATCTAATGATATATGGTAAGTATTAGAAGATGTTAATTAGAGGTTTAACAATTCTTACAGACTAAATAATAAATAAAGTTTAACGCCTAATATTCCATTACACAGTAAAAGAAATAATTATTTTTTTAGATTCCAAGTGACATTAGACTCGAGAGATCTGATAAAGGGTGGATTCCCAAGTAGCCTTCTTGCACGTTCCAAGCCATCAATTGAAATAGTTAAAAATCTTCCCTCTAGGTTTGGTTTATTGATACCCTCTTCCAATGACTTCTTTGCTTTGAATAAATTTGTAGATGATGCAACAAAAGATTTCCCAGATGCAGTATGACTGATGGTATTAGATGAACCGCACATACCAAGCATTTCACCTAATGAGCAAATAGTATAGAACAATCAAAACTAAATCAAACAATATTAGGAACATAAATTCGAGTACATGCATACCTAACCGATAAACTCCATTATCGTCACAATGGATGGACATAGTTTTTACAATCGACCATTGTTTCGAAACAACCAATTCTCCTTAATCTTGTACAAACCATTGGGACATGGCCATCGCCTCCATTTCCATCTATGCTCTTTTAAATATTGGAAAAAACTTAACACAACATATAATATATGTATATATATATATATATAATATGATGTTCATATTATAGCTTCATAACATAAAATGAGATACAAATAATAAAGAAAGAGAGGTAGTTTGGATGGTGCTAAAAAACCTTGAAGAAGAAGATCGGCCATAGTGTTGGATCACGCATGGCCCATATATTCACAATATACTGTGGAAAAATACCATATGACAACATGAAGTATAACCGAAAATACTCAGGATGTATGAAAATACCTTTATGCCGTGGATTGGTTGTTTCTTTTTCGGATTCCAAGACGCTATAATATGCGAATGCCCTCTACCGGTATCCACATGAGTATGCACAATCCAGGCTGCGGCTATGGTGTGCTTGCACGTCCTGAAACTCTTTCTGAACGCCATACATTTTCCTCTCGGATGGTGGCTAGGGTTTCGTGTCACAATAGTGTCTTTTTTCTAATAAGACATAAGTTTCTCTATTTATAGAGAAAACCTAATCCCATTGAAGCCCAATAAGTTTCGACCCATTATATCTCATATAATA
>JANZLX010000008.1:30458221-30472198 GCA_025531955.1 Erythroxylum orinocense | reverse complement strand
GCATGTACAATAATTTCATGTGCAACAATGTCATTTTTCACAATACAAATATGTCACATAATGTATGAACATGTAATAGCATTACTAAGCTCTCACTGTTAACCCATATTTACTATTTTACCCTTCCCTGCTGGTACCGGGATGTTACATGAAAAATATAAACATTTTCAAAAAATTATGTTGTATAGACATGATGAAATATCTCTTAAGGATGTGAAAAATTCCTTGTTGCTATGGGACCTTATTGGAAACAATTGACTACTAAGTTCGAAGAGTTTAATAAGTGATGGATTAGTAGCAATAACGGATATATTGGAGGAAAGAATAGGTAAAAATTCTCAAAAAAAAGATCCAAATCAAGGTAGAAAAATATGACATGTCATTGGTACCATAATAAGGGTCACATTAGAAAATAATTTCTAGAGAAGAAGAAAAAAAATAACTATCATACAACTAAACTAAACCAGGTTGAAGCTAGTTTGGTTCAGGACGACAATGATGGAGATGTTCTCACTATGTGTATAGTTAGTTCTAAAATTCATGATAAATGGAATTTAGACTCTAGGTGCTCTTATCATATTTGTCCTAATAAAGACCAATTCTCAACTTATGAATCAATCGGAGGTGGAGTTATCTTGATAGGCAACGATGCTGCTTGCAAGTTTATTAGAATTAGGGCAGTGAAAATCAGGATGCATGATGGTGTGATGATAACATTGACTAATGTTAGTCACATTCCTGATATAAATGGAACTTGATATTGCTAGGTACTTTGGACAACAATGTGTACCATTGCTCCATTGAAGAAGCAGTTCTCAACGTCACCAAAGGAGCTTTTGTTGCAATGAAGGGAAAGAAAGTGGAGACATTGTACAAGCTCTTGGATTGAATGATTATGGGGACTGCTAGTGCTGCAAAATCTTAAATGTTAGATTTAGAGGTCATTAGTTTATGGCAGATGAGAATAGGACACATAAGCATCAAGGGAGTTATAAAACTTTTGCAGAGACGTTTACTAGATGGGCTGAGTATTGGGTTGCTAGATTTTTGTGAGCATTGCATATTTGGGAAATAAAAGAGGGTTAGTTTTATCACAGGCATCCACATAACAAAAGGTACTCTTGATTATATTTACTATGATTTTTTGGGGCCATCAAGGAAAGTATTCAAGGGTAGATCTCGAAGTTTGTTGACTTTCATTGATGATTATTCGAATAACGTATAGGCTTATTTCTTGAAACATAAAAATGATGTCCTTGTGCACTTTAAAAGATAGAAGACATTGATAAAGAAGCAGATCGATAAGCAGGTGAAGAGATTAAGGATAGAAAATGGCCTTGAATTCTATGAAAAGGAAATCACCAATTTTTCATGGAAGAGGGTATAGAAAGACATAGAACCTGTGTTAGAAGACCACAACAGAATGGGTCACCGAGAGGATGAACATGACTTTATAGAAAAGGCTCATTGCATACTATCACAATCTAGTTTGGGCAATGAGTTTTGGAATGTGATTTTTCATATGGCTGCTTATATTATCAACGGTCACCATATAGTTCCATTGGTTTAAAGACACCAGAGGAGATATGGTCACATAAGCCCCGTAGATTATTTAAATTTGAGGACGTTTGGGTGCCCTGTATATGTTTATGTGAATAATAGGATGTTAGAACTAAGGGACAAGAGTGTAGGTTTCTTGGCTATATAGTTGGGGTAAAGAGTTTCAAATTACAGGACCCAGTTGCATCTAATTTTCTTATAAGTAGTGATGCTACCTTTAATGGATATTTTTTTCTTTTTAACAAATAGTGTTTCTTGGAGTTGTTAAATAAGGTGGAAAAAGAAAAAAATTGATTCAATTAAGGTGGAGTTTGACTTAGATAATGATAATGCCATCGATTTCAAGGTTAAATACTCCTTCTACATACAACACAAAGGAGGAGGAGGTTGGACAACATGTGGAGCACCATCTTGTAGCATAAGACAGGACCATAGGAGTAATTAAGCCTCCAGTTAGATATGGTTTTGAGGAGATGGCATCCTATACATTGAATGTTACAGAAACGGTGAAGGAATATGAACTATATTCTTATAATGAAAGGATAACTTGCAAGGATTCTTCCAATTAGTTTACTGTTATAAAGAAGGAAATGGATTCTCTTCACAAAAATTAGACTTAGGAACTTATAAGACCACTTATGAACAAAAGGATTATTGATTGTAAATGGGTATACAAGTTCAAGAGGGAACTCCGAGGGATGAAAAGCTAAGATGGAAAGCATGTGTGGTAGATTGCAGATTCACTCAAATTCTTAGGGTTGATATAATGATATCTTCTCACCTATTGTTAAACACAAATCTATTTGTACTCTTTTGGCTTTTGTTGCAATACATAACTCGAAGCTTGACTAGCTTGACATAAAAAAAATTTCCTATATGATGAGCTCGAGAAGGAAATCTACAAGCATCAACCCAATAGGTTTATGGTTGAAGGGAAAGAGGATCATATTTATCTGCTTAAACAATCCTTGTATGGTTTGAAACAATCACCTCACCAACGGTATTTAAGGTTTCATAATTCTTAAGAAAATGTAAAAATGGCTTGTTGGTCTATCTTTTGCTATATGTTGATGATATGTTATTGGTGGCAAATGATAAGAGTGATGTTGATAAGGTGAAGGAGATGTTGAGGAGTCAGTTCGAAATGACAGATTTAGGAGGTACAATAAAAAATTCTTGGCATGGAAATCATAAGGAACTGAGAAGAGAAGAAGTTGTATTTGTATTTGTCTCAAGAGAATTACGTGAAAAAGGTGAGAACGATTTAATATAATAGATGCCAAGCATATTTGCACACCTTTAGTAGCTCATTTCAGACTATCAGCTTTAGATTTGCCCAAGTATGAACCTAAAATAGAATATATGTCCCATGTCCCTTGCTCTAATAATGTGGGTTATATAATGTATGTTATGGTGTGTACCAGACCTAATATTGCATATGTTGTAATTATGGTTAGGACATATATGGCAAATCTTGAAAAAGCTCCTTAGCAAGTTATCAAGTGGATTTTATGGTATTTGAAGGGTACACTGAATGTCTGTATTGAATATGGGGAAGGTTGAAGGCAAGTTAGTTAAGTCTGTGGTCTCAAACTTTGGTGGAGACCTAGATAACAAAAAATCTATTAGTGCATACATTTTTTGTTTTGATAGTTTTGCAATTAGTTAGAGGATCACTCCACAAAAAGTTATCAGTTTTTCTACAACATAGGTAGAATATAGCGCAA
Organism: Erythroxylum orinocense; assembly: GCA_025531955.1. Lineage (NCBI taxonomy): Eukaryota > Viridiplantae > Streptophyta > Magnoliopsida > Malpighiales > Erythroxylaceae > Erythroxylum > Erythroxylum orinocense. The sequence goes on along the minus strand of JANZLX010000008.1, from coordinate 30,468,911 downwards.
TAATAGAGGCCTTTAAGAAGGCTTCATGGATTGGAGTTTTGGCTCATGATTTTGCATTAGATCAAAGTTCACTAGAGGTACTTAGCAGTATCCAAAGCGCTATTCATTTTGTAAAGAATCATAATTCTTTTCATTTTCAAACTAAGGATATTGACATAAAATATCATTATATTCAGGCTACGATAGCAAGTGGTAAAGTGATATTGGTCAAGGTGAGTACTTTTGAATACCAAGTTGATATGTTGACAAAACCCTTACTTATATCCAAGATTGAGCATTACTTACATTTGGTTGGAGTTTGCTGCCATTGAGGGCAATTTGGGGTTGGAATAATTTGTTTAGTCAACTATTGTTGCATTTGAGTCAAATGTTTATCAAGGTGGAGATTTTTTAACTTATGACATACATTTGACTTCAGCTTTTGGCGATTATTTATGGATTGATGATGTATTCATCTATATTTGGTGCTTATAAGGTTTAATAAGTCTAGAATAAAATGTTTACTAGGTCTAGGTGTAAAGCGATTATGTGGCTTCTCTTTGTATCATACATAAAAACTTGTGATATTTCTTTGTTTAGCAGTTTTGGCTTCTCCTAAGGCTCGTAGTTTTTACCCTTTACAAAAAAGGGTTTTTCATTTAAAAATTGTTAATTTTTTACTTTCTAGTCTCGTATTGATTAATCCTAACAACCAAAACAAAGTAAAGTTAGTTATAACAAAAAAGTAATATTGTTCACAATCAGTTCTTAAATTCATTTTGCTTCTTATCTAATTGATTCTCAAATAAAGTCATATAATTTATGAAACAATATAATACTTCAAATTTATGTGAAATCAAATTAATATTACCATACTAATTATAATCATCAACAAAGATGATGAAATAGGTACCCTTATGCCTTACCTTCACATTTATTGGGGTAGAAATGTCTATATGAATTAATTTCCATGATTTAATAGTTGTTTTCCTTTATTGAATGGTTTCCATGACATTTTGATAAACAACATTCATAAGTAGATAATTATAAGCTATTTAGGTTTGCTAAAGACCTTCCTTGATTAATATATTTATTTAATCTTGTCTAATGTAACTAAGTCTAGCATGTAACAAATTAGCATCAATATTACAAGGAATAGATGATGTAAATAAAGGAAAACTAATTTTACTTGTCTTATAAATAACATCTAATACCATAAAAATCACTTAACATAAAACCATTATATCATAATTCCAAAAAAAAATTCAATTGACTATTATAAATTTTAATACATTATCCAAGGCTAACAAAAACCATAAATGGCATAATATTTTGCCTAGGTTTGGGAGTAAAAAGTACATAATTTAGGATAAAGATTCTACCACTGTATATGACTAACTTGAGGAGCTTATGCCTTGAACTTTAATCTTATAGTTGTCTTTTATATATATCTACCTAGTTCATGTGAAAATCATTGAAATTCTACAAAGGTGTCCCTTTCCTTTAATATATGGTTTCTTAATCTTAAACCTATAATCCTGGAAAGAAGTATTTTAGTTGAAAAAAATAGAGAACATACAATATACTCATATGTATCTTATGGTTATGTTGACTAACAATAATCATGAGCAAGTGAACGTTCATGCCAAAATTGTAGTATAAATAGTTTCATTTTTTCGTTTTGGAAGGACTTTTTTTTTCTTTTCCATATTGGTTAGTCTTAGCTTTACTAAAATCCTGAGAGTTATGGCAACCTTTATTGCCTCCTTTCCATTAAAAACCACTATAATGCTTCCTTTTCTTATTTTTAATTTCTTGTGAGCCAAACTTAGGCCTATGCACCTTATTTTATGGTTTGAAAGTTTCAAGATATTGTTCTTCTAGTAATATGCTCATGACATTCTTCATCATCTTAAAATTATAATTATAGGTGAGATGCATCTACATATGCTCCCAACTATAAGACTAAGATCATATAGCAACTTATGCTTATTGTTCATTTGATATGATACAACCAATATTGCTTAATTAAATGCCTTTACATTGAATGATATATATTTTCTTTTATTCATCAAACTTAACAGTAAGCAACCTCAATTTTTTCATGTAAGTGCCACTAAAGTATGTTGTCAAAGAATATGACATTTTAATACCTTCTAAACTCTCACATGAGGTCATCATCTATACTACTCAATAATGCAAGTCAAGCTACAAAGTTCTTCATTTTCTACAATTCATATGTCTCATTATTTTTCTTATGTTTGGTTATAGTGCCTTCCTTAGGAACTTCCATGATTTCATTAAGTGGTTTAAGAGGCTCTTAATCTTCTAATACACTTTGTATTTTCACATTTAAATCACATAATTATAGTCATTCAGTTTTCACCTTTATTTGGTTTTGTAACAATATTTCTAAAAGTAGTAGCCATTTTACTAAATATGTAGTTTCTACAATAATACATTTATTAATTGGATTGTTCTCATATATAATTAAATTGATGTAACTTTTGAAATAAAAATCTTAATTATCTGTGAAATAGAAAGTTCATTAAGTTTTTAATCATCATCCATTTAAGAACTTATAAACAATTACCTATCTTATTTAGACCTATTTATTCACAATATCACAAACATAATATACAACTCATATATGAAATACTTAAGAATTACAATTGCATTGAATTGAGCAAATACCTTCCATAATTTTGATAATGATACTAACAAAGTGATAATTATGCTTAAAACAACTTATGCTTATACCCCACCATTAAAAGAAATGTATTGAAAGAAAGCTCCTAAACAATTTTCTTCTTCTATATTTTCCTAAGAAAAGTCACACCATTATAAAAGATAGTTCTTAATAATTAGTATTCCATATTCCCATTAATAACTCCCTCTATAGATGAAATAGTGTCTTATGAAGCTAAGACCAAATAGTGTGAACGTATAATTTTATGAATAGTGGCATAAATAGCTTACACACTAACTTTTAAATTGGACATTGATTCAAACAAGTTAGGCCCAATTAACCCAACCAAGTCGAACTCCTATGGTCCTTTTACTAATGCATATCATTCGAGCCCAGTGCACACCAAAGGTCAAAACACCAAACACTACTTCAACGTAGCTGGACTGGACATGTTTAAGTGTAACGGATCCATTGATATTTCTAATTTTCAGTAACACACCCATCCTTGAATATTAAGAACAAAAAGTAATCATGTTAAAAGCACAAAGAACAAGGCTTATAAATGTTAGCACAAACACCAGCTATGTTGGAAATTCTCTGTAATTATACCACGAACTTTTTGTGGTTTACGTTTGAAGAATCAGTACAGGGTGTGCTGCTGCTGCTATCTTTTCAATGTGTAAGTTGATTTGTCACTCAGTATCTGATAAATCTGTGTTATTGCATGATGGTCTTTGTATCTCAGAGCCATAAATATGACCCATTTTGGTACGTTTTGTTTCCAAGTATCTCTTGTTTTCCTCTGTAATTGGTGTCATAACCGGAACCCTTCCAATCACAGCCAATCCGTATCCCTTCAGCCCTGTGAACTTGGCAGGATTGTTAGTCATTAATCGCATGGTTCGCACCCCTATGTCTCTCAGCATCTGTTTGCACCAAAGTTACCAGAAAATAAGCAGTATTAAGCTCACTTTAACTATGAACAATAAGGAGGAAATTGCAAACGGACCTGAGCGCCAATGCCATATTCACGAGCATCAACAGCTAAACCAAGTTCAATATTAGCCTGGACAGTGTCGTGACCTTGATCCTGCAAATTGTAGGCTCGAAGTTTGTGACCAAGGCCAATCCCTCTTCCTTCATGACCTCGAAGATAAACAACTACGCCTCTACCTGCATTTTCAATTAACTGCATTGCCAAATCCAATTGGTTTCCGCAGTCGCACCTGGCTGATCCAAATATATCTCCAGTTAAACACTCTGAGTGAACTCTAACTAATACATCTTGTCCTTGTCCAATATTTCCCTGCATAAAATAGTTATCAGAAGTGAGCCTTAGTTAGATTAGAAGTTATCTGGCTTGAACTTTGAGGGGGGAAAAAGAAAAGGCCAAAGATCTAATACTTCACCTTCACAACAGCTATGTGTTCAGTACCATCTAGCTTGGACTTATAACAGTAGGCTTGGAACAGACCCCATTTAGTAGGCAGTCGAGAAATGCCTGTTCTTTCCACCAAATTCTCCCTCTTTCTCCGGTATCTGTGGAGTGATATACACAGAATCATCACAGGATAAATCATTAATGAGGAGTTTCCTGAATTGTCAGTCCATTACAATCCTTATTCTAGTTTCTATTACATGTTCAACCTGATTAAATCAGTTATTGAGACAACTGGTATGCTGTTCTCCAACGCCAATTTTCTTAAAGTGATCAAAGATGCCGTGGAGCCATCTTCAGGATCGACGATTGTAGAAAGAACAGAAACTGGCCTCAAACCAGTCAGCATTACCAAATCTAACGATGCCTCAGTATGACCAGCTCTCCTCAAAACCCCACCATTCCTATACTTGAGTGGGAACACATGGCCTGGCCTTCTAAAATCTTGTGGCTTGGAATCAGGGGCTGAAAGAGCGAGAACAGTCTGTGCCCTGTCTGATGCTGATACCCCAGTAGATGTCCCAATTTTTGCATCCTGAAAGAAAATGGACAAGGATGTAGAATTCCAAAACTGAGCAGGAATATTTACACCAGAACTTCAAACGTACCACAGTGACTGTAAATGTTGGTGCAGAAGGATCGTCTTCTTCGGCCTCGGGTGACATCAGAGGAAGCTTCAGCCTTTGAAGATCGTCCTCTTTCATGCCCACCGACACAATCCCTGACCCATGTTTAACCATAAACGCCACGTGCTTGGGACTTGCAAGAGAAGCTGCCATGATCAAGTTCCCTTCAACATCCCCGTTTTCATCGTCTACAACAATCACAAACTGAAACATATTGGTGTTATTATGCGTAAAATTGGCTCATCATGCTCGGACTAAAGTTGAGTGCGATCCTCCAAACTTAAAAGAAGACAGACGAGTTTTAGTTGATAAACTTATGAACACAACCCAACCGCTAAAATAAATAGAAGAGAAGAGAGTGACCTTCCCCTGGCGTAATATACTGAGTGCCTGTTCAATGGAAGAATAGCCATTAGTTGGGCAATCGGGATCTCCCTCGGCATCGCTAACGAAGAAATCAATGGTTTCGGAAGTAATTTCAGCATCAAGTGTTCCAAATGGTAATGAAACAGGGTGATCCGAAAACATGTTATCTTCAAGAGAAGTGTCATCAGAAAGGTTTCCAGGTCCAGCTCTAGGTCTAGTGAGTCCAATAGCCCAAGAAGTAGGACATATGAATCCATGCCTGCAGAATTGAACAGCGGGAGGATGTGTGCGAAGTTGAACGTTGTCTGTGAAGCATCTGTATGCTAATGAGTTGGTGAAAATGTTAGAAAAGGACAATGAATGGAATAAGATGGAATCCATAATTGAGAGCAAACAGCTGAAGAAAAATCAAGCTTTCGAGTTCAATTTAGAGGCAAAAACCCAGCCTCTAGTTCACTGGCTTTGTTTCAATTCAAGCTGTTATGTTATCCAAAAGTTTCAGAGAACGTAGATACCACATGTATGTATCTGTATTTGGACACAATAAGCGCGAAACGTAATAGTTTTGCGAACTTTGACGTATTTAGCACAAATGAAAATAAAAATAATTAAAAATAAAACTAAAAATTTGGTAACGCAGTTTGATATATTTTGTTTGTATTTATGGGACACTTATCCAGCTTAATACTTTCACTGAAGTATAATAAAGCTTTATATCTTTGATTTAGCTATCCCACCCTGTAAGGTGCCTTCTCGTCAACAAGAAGATTAGCCACTGAATCTATTAATGGATATCTTGATCAAGGAAAAAAAAACAAAATAGGAAGATATAAGTATATACTAACAGAGTGTCTGTATGTGCAACTGTCCAACAGTTTTGGCAATTCCATTTGACCCAGTGTTTTAAAAATCGGACCAAATTGGTTGGTCAAACCGAAAAATCGGTGAATCGTTTATTTTGCGATCAGATCGGTAAAAACCGTTGAATCGGTAAAAGAAAGAACCGGTCGGTCTGTTTAAACTGCCTTAATTTTAATGATTTCAATTTGAATGAATATTATGATTAGTGATATTTTTTTTAATCTTTTTAATAAAATATGACTAGTGAGCTTTGTTATCTTATTTTGTGTTGTGTTTGGCAAATTTTTAAAAAAATGTATATTTTGAAGTTTAAACGTTTAAGTTTATAATTAGATAAATAAAAATTAAATAATATGTTTAAAAATTATCTTATATATATAATATATAAAATAAAAATTTATATATTTATTAATCACCGGTTCAACTACGGTTAAATTTCAGTTAAACCATTAACCCTTGAATCAGTTGCTTCTCCGGTTTAATCACCGGTCCGGTTTTTAAAACATTGCTTCAAGCCATCGCTATGCCATTTTTAGCGGTGGCCTTTTAGCCGATGCTAATAATTTTTTGAAATTATTTTCATCAAAATTTCAAAATCTTACTTTGCTATGTAGGACACGAAGTCTCTTATCCAATGTCTTTCTTACTATGAAGAACAAAGCATGGAAATGGTAAGCAATGTCACATTTTGTGATATTGAATTATGCATGTGCTATCAGGCTCTTTAGATTTCATGTTACTTTTTTATTAGACTAAAAGATATTTTACAAATTTTATTAACTTTATCAAAATTGTAGTATTTTAAAGAATTTCATGGGAAGCCTTTGTACTTACTTAAAATTCTTTAAAATCCCTTTTCATTATTTTATTAATAAATTATAAGATGACTAATGTATTACAATAATTTATAATTATACATAGAATTCATTTTATTTATTATTTTAGAAATAACTTTTAATAATAATTATTATTTTATTTTTAAATAATTTACTAGTAAATTTATAAAATATGAATTAATTTGTAAATAATTTCCTATTAATAATAGTTACTATAAAATTGAAATAATAAATATATGAATTAATATGTAATATGAATTCATTTATTTATTAGTTTAATTTGACATTAAATTAAGTATTTCATTAAATTTTTACTTATTATGTCATAATTAATGACAAATAAGATGATCAATTTCTAATTTTTATTTATAATATATATTCTTATAAATATTTTATTTTATTTTTAAAATGTATTTACACATTATTACCTTATATAAAAATATAAATAAATATTCTAGCTTATAATATTGATTTATTTTATTGATAATTAATAACACAAATTGATCATAGTCCATTAATAATTAATAACATGTTAGTCAATTCTAAATAATAGTAAAGTAACTGTTTTTATTATAATTTTATTTTATTATATAATAATACTAATAAGTAAAAAGAATAATATGTTATAGTAATTTATAATTATACAATAGATATTTTTACTTATAAATAATTTACTTAGTATATTTATAAAAATTCAAATTTATAAACATTATTATTAATAGGTATTCATAATTAGTGTTGAGTCTAAACAACTGATTAGGAAAAAATTATTCACTAATCAGTTCTAATATCACTAATTCCATCAAACTTATGTAAGAGAAAAAGTAGTTAATTATTATAATACTACCATAAGAAAAATAGTCAATACTTATTGATTAACAATAAAATTAATAAGTTAAATTTTATATTTAATTTATTTATCATATTTAGATATTATTACTTATATCGAATAGGAAAATAATATTTAATATCTAATTTTTATTTTTATCTGATAATAATAAATCAAATTCATTATTAATTATTTATAAAAATATAAGTAAAAAAATAAAGATTGATCATTTTATTTATTACTATGATTATAGAATAAATAAAATTTAGTGAAGGATTTCATTTATTATCTTAAAATAATAAATATATAATCAATACTTAACAAATATAATAATTTTAATAAAATTAATTAATAATTAATTCTATTTGACATATACTAATTTACTAACTCACATTCACATCCTTACGTTCTGGTTATTGTCGTGAAAGAAAAGTTTCTCAGGTTTGTATTGATTTTAGAGAAAGTTTAAATAATTATGAGGAGTCCTTACTAAATCTTTAACACAAAAGGTTTTAGTAAAATTGGTGAACCGCACTAGAAGTTAACAACATTTACTTTTTTAAAAAGGAATAATAGATTTTAAATTATCAAGTTTTAAAAGATTTTTCGATTTATTGTCAAAATTTTTAATTAAGTGATCAGTAACTTTTTATAATCAAAATAACTTAGTTAAGATTATTTTTTTAGTATTTTATTGATAATTAACTAGCATAATCATTTTTACCTATGACGTCAACTTTTTAGGTGAAAAATTAAAAGACAACTATGCATTTACGTGGAAAAATACACCTAACCTGTAATTAACTTATGAGTTCGGTCCTCTGTCTAAAAGAATTCTGTTGGATAGGGTTAGACAGAGTTGTTTTGGAGAGACCATCCAAATTGGTAACTTATATAACTATCCATGACCCATACCCATAAGGCCATAACTCATTTTATTTCAAAACAACCACACTTTCTTCATCTTCTGCGGCGTTTGGAAAGCTCTCCTTTCCTCTTTGACATCTGCAACTGGAAGCACCATTTTCTTCATTATTTCAGGACTGTGTGTTGAGGTGTTTCAACCCCTAGCTCCATCATAAATAATTACCCAAATTTTAACACATATAAAGGTTTTATTGGTCAAACCGGTGAGCCGCACGAGAAGTCGATACCATTAACCTTTTTCTTTTTTAATAAACTCGGCGCATTCTAATCAACCGTTTCCAATTAATGGACGATAAAGATACAACGTAATTTCAATCCTCATCGGGAACAAAATTTGAGATAATCTTTATGAAATCTAGACTTTTATTGGTCATACCAAATTTAGACTTTAAGATTAGGAGGTTGCAACATAAGAATGTGTTCCTTTTTTATTATTAATATATCACTCTATTTTCATAAAATTCGCAAAATCCTTTTTTCATAATTTTAGTCATGGCCGTCATAGGATTTAATAATAATTACATAATAAAAGAATAATTAAGTATGAACATTTGCTGTCAATTAGATAATTAATTAACGAGTACGTCTTTTGGTGTATTGCTTTTTGCTCTCGCAGATCTGATTTGATCCAGTCTCCATAGACAGACTCGCAACAAGACAAGTAGTGTGCATATTAGTTATTATAATACATATGGTTGAGTCCCAAGGGTACTTTGCCCGTCACCAACGACTACAGATTGATAGCCCCAAGGGTACTAATAATGATTGCTTCGTATATAACGATTGATAGTATGGTAATATTCAAAGTCTTAAACTATTGTTGCTATATCTGGATTTGACTTCATGACTGGGACCTTTTCCTATACAAATATTGAATCATTTTAGCTTGAAAGGTAGCTGAAGTTTTAAATTTACTAAGCTTTTGAAAGTGCAGAGACATGCCCTTTTAATTAAACACTAGTGTTGGTCCAATGGCTGAACTAAACTTCCTTGTTTATATTGTATATTGCGGCTTTCACACCAGAAAGTCATCCATGCATCAAAGTTTAATAGTTCAAGAGCATGCTCAGAAAAAGATAAACAAAACTTGAGTGCAATGTTTTTCTTTAGTTCCTTTTTCGTTTCTTTACAAATATGGGAATTACAAACTTCAGTTTTGATGCTCAAAAATTAAATAAAAAGTAATTCCATGCAATAAGTTCTCATTTTCTCATCAAATCAATTCAAATATGTAGGTGCACATAGCTCAAATAAAATCAGGAAGCATTAAGAGACAAGACGAAAAAATTGAGTGAAATTGGAAAATATATATATACTACTTGATGAATTAAGTTGGCACATATGGTGTTGGAGTAGAAAGGAACATGAGTCTCCTTCTTTTGCCCCATTCGCCCTCGGGGAGGGACGGGCTCACCCTACCCTCCTTTTCTCTTTAGACAGAAACTGCAAAATCCTAACCCTTATCGCCTGTCCCTTCCCCCCGGAAAGGAACAGGCTTGCTTTCCTTATCGCCTGTCCCTTCCGCCAGTCAAGGACAGGCTTGCACCCTGCCTCCAGGCAGGGGACTTCCGTCTGTAATCTCCGACGGAATAAACATTCTGTCGGTGAGAGTGGTATGGAAGCTTTAAAAATTTTGGCCAATACGATGCCGTTTTGTGTCTTAATTTAACCCCCAAATTTTCCTTCCCCTCCCATTCTCCCGCGTGCCTCTGTCTGCTTCTCCCTCGTCCGTCGGCTGGATTTCGCCCTACCGCAACCGTGTTCCGCCATCGCTGTCGCCGTTTGGTCCAGGCATTGCCGTCGACGCCAAGCTCGCCGGGGTCTCCTGTTGTAGTTGTAACATCTGAAGGTAGTTTGTCCACTTGTTCCTCTCCTGTGTTGACATTCGGTGGATGAATTTATTCACGATTTTGGTTGTTGTTTTTTGATTATAAATTAGTTTTGTGAGGGTTATTGAATGGGTATAGTGGTTGTTGTAGATTAAAGGGAAGAATGTTGGAATATTTGTTGAATTAGGGATGATAAAATAGTGTGCATGCCATGTGTTTGATAAAATGCCTACAGGTGTTTTTGGTGAATTTTTGTTGAAATTTAAGTAATATTGGTGTTAGTTTTCCATGAGGTAATTCAATGTAGTTT
>JANZLX010000008.1:30446495-30456534 GCA_025531955.1 Erythroxylum orinocense | reverse complement strand
TTTAATTCATTCAACCATTTATTTTTTATTCATTCTTTACTATACATTTCAAGGATTTGAAAAAAATTACAATTTTTTATTTTAACAAAATTACATTCATTCTTTTTCTTTTGACAAAATTTTAACTTCAATTCTACAATTCCATTTTCCCTTAAATATTAATGTATTCATTTATAGAATACTCTTTATTTTTAAATTAACTGGGCACTACTACCGTGCATTCACGCAGTCTATTTCTGCTGGTATAAAACTAAGGGGGTGCTTGTTTCATAGGTATGAGAAATAAGAAATAGGAATGGAATGAAAAGCTTCCTGACATGGGGGGTTGTTGTTAACTGAATTGTTAATTGCATTGTATTCTGAACATAAGAATATGCTCTTTGCTTTCAACTTAACATGGAATAATTGCCTTTTTACAGCGTCTGAATGGTATTCTTACAAACTAGGAAACGAGTTGCTGTGCACCGATTGAAATTTGTTTTTGAGTGGTGACAGATGAATGTGGCATAATATTTTTTTAATGGTTTCTCGATGTAAAAAGGTTTTTAACCATGGAAAGTACTTTTAAACCATACACACTTAAATTAATTCCCGCTCAAATTAGATAGGTCTCTTGTAAGAGGTAAAATTCTGACTCTAAATTTTAAATGATTGTATATATAAAAGCGATTTGAATCCACATTCTCACTTAAGTCAAAAAGACCCTTATCAACTCACCTATGTCCGAGTGTTGGATCATAATTTAATTGATCATAAAACCATTAATTAGTCAACATCAGTAGCTGTCAAAGTGAACTAACCGATCTGATTTATTGATGCTGTTGGGTTCGACTTTGAGTCGGACCGAAGCTTCAATATAAGATTACATTACACAGTTATGTTGCCTCGAGCAGGATTTTAAGTCGATCGACCGACCACTAAAGCATTTAACGTCAAAATGTCCCAAGACGGATATGCCAACGCAAATTTCTTAAGAAGTCTTCATAGAGGTGGGTTTGCGCTTGTGGATCGATGAGATCGATTTTTCAAAAGAAAAGGAACTCTCTGATTGTTGTGGGTAGGGGTGAGCATTCGGGTAATTCGGGCAGAAATTTCACTGTTCGGGCCTGGCCTGAATTACCCGAAATTTTTTTCATCTTACCCGACCCGAACCCGAACTTTTTCTAACCTGAGCTTACCCGACCCGAATTACCCGAATTACCAAATTACCCAGCCCGAATTACCCTAATTACCCGAATTACCCGAAATTTTATAACGTAATTCAGGTAATTGGGCCGGCCCGAAATATTTTGGAGTTACCCGACCCCGGCCCAAAAATAATTCGGGTAAAACCCGAAACACCTGAATTATCCGAAATTTGAAAATTTGTTACCTGAATTAATTCGGGCCGGGCCGGGCTGGGTAATCGGTCCGGCCTGAATAATGCTCACCCCTAGTTATGGGAAGAAGATTGACGGAGAGGCATTACAAATGAAGTTTGATGATTCGGAGCCTGTTAACGAGGAGTTCAGATTCTCTGTCCAATATTATGGTGTCTTATTGTGTCCAATAAATCTCAACCATTTATTTATGTGAGGCCTGCATGAGATCCGTGTGGGTCTCACAAAATAAATGGCTAAGATTTTATGAGACAAAATAAGACAAAGTAAAACTGGACAGAGGATCTGATTCCGTTAATAAGATGGAATGAGCTTTGGGGCTTGAATTATTTGATAAGTCTGAGATTGGTTGCATTGAATTTAGATTTTTTTACCTAAAATTTATAATTAAAAATAAGATAAAATTTAGATGGATTTGAATTAGAATTTTTGAACTTAAAGTTTATTATGAAATCCAAAAAATTAATACATTTACAATTGGATTAAATCAAACTCTTCTGGATTTTCATTATACTTTGCCACAAGTAATGTAATAAGTGATAGTTTTGTGTTCTTGTAGAGTTCACATTAGTTTAGTAATAATATGACCAAATCAAATAATTTAAGATAATCAATTCAAAGACTATATAAATGATTTCCTTTATTATAAAAATACGTATAATTCTATTAAACATGTCGTAATAATAAAAATAATATTCAATCATTTCTACTGCTTATAGAATAAGATAATATTTGACTTGGAAAACTTAGAATATAATTTACTATATTTTTTTCCTAAGTATGTTAATTTCTTGTATTTTTAGAAATTAGTGTTTCTCTATCATTAAATTTTGCTTTTTGTTTTTTCATTTTTAATATTAGATACTAAATTTTGCTATTTATTTTTTCCTCTATCATAGATATAATACCATTGATATATCTTTGTGATATACTATAAAGTTATTGATGTTTGGTTATACCTGCATGCTTCTTCCAATTTCATACGAGTGTTTTTGTTCTTTTCTAGTCCAACTATGTTATAATTAGTTTATATTATATTGCCTAAAAAGTATTTGTTTGAAAGTGAAAAAAAGAAAAGAAAAAGTAGAACAATTGATATAATTTAAAAAAGGAGCAATTAATAAATTTATTAAAAGAGCAGGTTTCTTTAGTGAGAGTCCCGAAAAAATTGATAACGTAGTTTGACACACCTTGCTTACGTCTGCGGGATTCTTACCCAGTTTAATACTTTCACTGAAGTGTAATAGATTTACCCAAGGCTTTACTGAGTCGACAACACTCAACCCTTGACATTATCTCTCAACTTTAGTTCATTTGAAAGAATTTCGCACCTAATAGTATGACCACCTCATACTAACCTCAACAAAAGATTTACATACAATATTTAATAATAAAAATAATTAAATGAACAACTTAAGTAATTAAAATAACTAGAAATAAAAATAAATATACTTAAAAAAAAAGAAAGATAACTTTCCAAAAAATTCAACTCCACTAAAATAAATCTAAAAATCATTACAACAATAATTAGCTGATTCACTTAAATTCCAATACAAAGCCACAGCCAGCATCCAACATCAAAAGCAGTCCTTATGTTCCCAGATTTCAGAGGCAAAATACGTCTAATTTCGTTGACACAAGTCTTCACTCCTTTAGGAAACGAAGTTCCTCCACTAGAAAAGACTAGGCGGTCACCTTCCAATCCAACCCAATTTTGTGATTTCTTGTACACACGATCACCTGCTTGGAATGCACACTCTTGTACCAAGCATAATCCCACACTACATTCACTTATTCTATAGATAGAGACCTGCACTATGCATGCAAGAGCCCTTCACCAACACACAAGATAACTTGTCTTTATCTTATGTCCCAAAAATCATGTTTCCCATACGTAATTAATACCCACTTGATTGCCAAACTTTCACGTAAGATGTACATTTTTTATGGATAGAATCATACACGATATTCACTAGTACGTTTTGTCAAAATACACAACAATTAGAAATATAATTTTATCATAATTAGAAGATTATTTCCGTTAACTTTTTAAATCTAAAGCAAACAAAAATACTTAATTAATTATCATCATTCAATTAATATTTTATAAGTCTAATTAATAATAAATATGGCAAAACAAAAATAAGAAGATATATGCTATATAAACATGGCATGTGTATGTATTAGTGTCCACCCGTTTTAGGAAATTACATTTTACCATAACAACTTCTACGTTTATTATGCCATAATTATTTAAGTATGTCACACACAAAACCGAATCTGAGTCAAGTGGGAAATGAACCGCCATTATTACTAAACCTTGTATGATATTGTTTTTACTAGAAAGCCCCGCCTGCACGTTCTCATCTCTTTATATTCTACACATCCCATGCCCACAGTGATAGCAACAACGCAGTCTGTATTGCGTAACCGTCTTTTCTTTTGATTACTCTTTGTGTTTGGTTGACAAGAAAGCTAAGGAAAAACAAATGGAGCTTGATCTCACACCAAAGTTGCCCAAGAAGGTGATCGGTGGGGATGGTGGATCCTACTACACGTGGTCTCCAGATGAGTTGCCGATGCTTCGACAAGGGAACGTAGGAGCAGCGAAGCTCGCTCTGGAGAAGAATGGATTCGCTCTTCCTCACTACGGCGATTCCTCCAAGGTTGCTTATGTTCTTCAAGGTATATCCAATAATACATATATCTGCGTTATGCATGTTAATTTGATAGCGTGAATCGAGATGCTCTTTCTGGATAGAGGAAGACTAGATCAGAAGTTCCTGTGCATCCTGAAGATTTTAGTATCACTAACTATTTGGGTACAAAGAGGATTTTGAAAACAGGAATTTGTTTCTTTTCTTTGCAACACGAAGGTATTTTCTGCCTGCTAATAATGAACTGGATTTGTTGTTCAAGTTAATTGAGTTTAGCTGGATAATATACATTAATTGAGTTTAGTTGGATAATATACACGTGTGCTTGCTTTTTGAATGAATATTTTTTATTTTAAGTACTAGCATGCCTATATATTCCACGTCTCCTTAAATTTTATCTATATATTTATATATTTATGTAGGTATATACAAATGTATTAATAAGATTTAATAAAATATGATAGAAATATTATAATTAAAACAAAAGATACGTATACTCTGCATCTTATCAATACTTACGATAGGCAATTTTTTATTTATTTTAATATGATAAAATAATTTTATTAATAAATATTATATAAAATGTTACATTAAATTTAATTAATTAAAAAAATTATGAAGTATAAAATATCAATAAAAATATAACTGACATTAATAAGTAGATTTTTTACTAAAAAATTGAAACTAAAAACAAACAAAATTTCACAGCAGCAGACTCCTTAACAATTATCTTCTGTCTCCTTTTTATGCAAGCAGCATAACGTTTTCCACTTCTATAGGGAATGGCGTAGCTGGAATTGTCCTTCCTGAGAAAGAGGAAAAGGTGGTTGCACTTAGGAAGGGTGATGCCATTGCTCTTCCGTTTGGTGCTGTGAATTGGTGGTATAACAAAGAGGACACTGAGTTGGTTGTTCTCTTCCTGGGCGATACATCAAAGGGTCACAAGGCTGGTGAATTTAGTTATATGTTTTTGGCTGGCTCAAATGGCATTTTCACTGGTTTCTCGACTGAGTTTGTGTGCAGGGCATGGGATGTAGATGAGAACACTGCAAAGACCCTTGTGGGGAGCCAATCTGCTCAACTCATTGTCAAACTTGATGCATCCTTAAAGATGCCTGAACCTAAAAGGGAGCATCGTGATGGAATGGTATATAACTGTGAAGAAGCGCCACTGGATGTTGATATCAAGGGTGGTGGAAAGGTTGTGGTCTTGAATACCAAGAACCTTCCTTTGGTTGCTGAACTTGGTTTTGGTGCGGATCTTGTAAGACTAGATGGAAGTGCCATGTGTTCTCCTGGTTTTTCCTGTGACTCGGCACTACAAGTTACTTACATTGTTAGTGGTGGTGGTCGTGTCCAAGTTGTTGGCCTTGATGGTCGTCGGGTCTTGGAAACTACTGTCAAGGCAGGTCACCTGTTTATTGTTCCAAGGTTCTTTGTGGTTTCAAAGATCGGTGACCCAGATGGGATGTCGTGGTTCTCTATCGTCACTACTCCAAAGTAAGTTTTTCTACTACGTGATCATGATTTTCTTGCAATGGATCAATGGTATTGATCGAACTTAAGAATGATTTTCACATTAAATGGGCCTGACTTGATTCATATTCTAACATACCTTGGGTTGTTAATGCAGCCCCATATTCACTCATTTGGCTGGAAGAACTTCTGTATGGAAGGCTCTATCCCCAGAGGTGATTCAGGCAGCTTTGAAAGTGCCTTCTGATGTGGAGAAGCTCTTTCGCTCCAAGAGATTGAATGAAGAAATTTTCTTCCCTCCACCCAAATGAAGCTGATAAGTGATAAACCCATTCCTTTGGAGTCGCATACTACTTCCAATAAGTGTTCGGGCATCTATCCCGTAGTATAACATGGGTTGTTGCAGTTAATGGCATTGTATTCTGAACGTAAGAATTTGCTCTTTGCTTTCAACTTAACATGGAATAATTGCCTTTTTACAGCGTCCGAACTGTATTCTTATAAACTAGGAAACGAGTTGTTATCAAAATGTTACTGAGTTGTAGGTGTAAAACGAAATGCGAATGTGGCTTCGTTTAAGGTCAAAGTCTAAGATGCTTAATTTAGTTACTTCTTCTTTATTGAGTGGTGACAGATGGATGTGGCATAATTTAATTGATCATAAAACTATTAATTAGTCAACGTCAGTTGCTGTCAAAGTGAAGTAATAAATTAATTTTATGATATTTTATTCTTTTCAAAAAATTTCAACCATTTATTTATGTGAATTTTATGTGAACTCTATATAAATAAATATAGCACTCACATAAATAAATAATTGAGATTTACTTGATACAATAAGACACTATAAAAATTGAACAAAAAATCTAAAATCTAAAATGAAGTCGATTATCAAGACACCGATGTGATTTATGGACTCGACTTTGAGTCCGACCGAAGCTTCAGTATAAGATTATATTCGACAATTATGTTGCTTCGGGCGGGATTTTAAGTCGACCGACTACTAAAACGTTTAACATCAAAATGTCCCACGGCCGATATGCAAACGCAAATTTCATAAGAAGTCTTCATAGAGAGGTGGGTTTGCGCTTGTGGATAGATGAGCGATTTTTCAAAAGAAAAGGAACTCTCTGATTGTTGTGGGAAGAAGATTGACGGAGAGGAATTACAAACGAAGTTTGATGAGCTTTGAGGCTCGAATTATTTGATAAGTCTGAGATTGATTGTATTGAATTTAGATTTTTTTTACTAAAATTTATAATTAAAAATAAGATAAAATTTAGATGGATTTGAATTAGAAATTTTGAAAGTAAAGTTTATTATGAAATCCAAAAACTTAATACACTTAAAATTAGATTAAATCAAACGCTTTTAGATTTTCATTATACTTTGCCACAAGTAATGTAATAATTGTTGGATTTGTATTTTTGTAGAGTTCACATAAGTTTAGTGATAATATGACTAAATTAAATAATTTAAGTTATAAATGGTTTCCTTTATTATAAAAATACGTATGATTATATTAAAAATGTCGTTATAATAAAAATAATATTCAATTATTTCCATAACTTATAGAATAGGATAATATTTGACTTGGGAAACTTAGAATATTTAGTAACTTAGAATATAATTTACTATATTTTTTCTCCTAAGTATGTTAACTTCTTGTATTAATTTTAGGAATTAGTGTTTCTGTATTTTTAAATTTTGCTCTCTATTTTTTCATTTTCAATATTAGATATTAATCACATTAATTTTAGGAATTAGTATTTCTATATTTTTAAAATTTGTTCTCTATTTTTTCATTTTCAATATTGGATATTAAATTTTACTATTTATTTTTTCCTGTATCACAGATATAATACCATTGATATATCTTTGTAATATATTGTAAAGTTATTAGTGTTTGGTTGTACCTGCATACTTCTTCCAATTCCATACAGGTGTTTTTGTTCTTTTCTAGTCCAACTATGTTATTAAAAAGCATTTGTATGGAAGTGGAAAAAAAAGGGGGAAAAAACAAGTAGAAGAATCCCAAAAAGGAGCAATTAATAAATTTATTAAAAGAGTTGACTCCTCTAGTGTGAGTCCCGAGGAATTAGGTGAAAGTAATTTTAAACAACATAAAGAAAACTTAAGTGATGAGATTTATATTCACGAGGATACTAGAAATTTGAGTGAGCATGATCATTTACCATATGCATCCACTTTAAAAAATTTAAAGGCAGATGAGCAAGTAAGCCCTATATTAGATATTTGTGATCTTAAAAATTGGGATAATCTTGATAATATAGCAGGGGACATTTTAGTTGAAAAAGGGCTTGTAAGAGAATTGAATCTTGTGTTTCCTTTAGACCTCTCGTCATTTTTCATATTCTTATTATTATAAAAATTTGAGTAATGGAGAGATTAGCGATAGAAAATGGTTGGTTTATTTTAAACATATAGATAAAGTATATTTTTGTTGTTGTAGGTTGTTCAAATATAATAACAAACAAAATACATTAGTAAATGATGGATTTAGAGTTGGAAGCATCTTATTGAGAGACTCAAATGACATGAGAATTGCATTGAGCATATGACTAATATGAGAACTTGGAATGAATTAAGAGTAAGATTAAGTAAAAATCAAACAGTTGATAACGATTTAAAACAAGAAATTGTAAAGGAGAAAGAACATTGGAGACATGTTTTGATAAGAATAATTTCTATTGTGAAATATCTTGCTAAATATAATTTGGCTTGCCGAGGATCCAATGAGAAAATTTACCAAGATAGTAATGGTAATTTTTTAGGATTGATTGAGATGATTGCTGGATTTGATGTAATAATGCAAGATCATATCAAACATATTCAAAATCATAAAAGTCTTCATCATTATATTGGTCGCAAAATTTAAAATGAGTTGATTTATTTGTTGGCCCATAGTGTTAGAAGTTCTATCATAGTGATCATTAAAAAGGAGAAATACTTTTCTATTATTCTTGATTGTATCCTAGATTTGAGCTATCAAGAACAAATAAGTTTGTTAGTACGATGTGTGAATATGTAAAGTTAAAAAAAAAATAGAGGAGTACTTTTTAGAGTTCT
The DNA here is from genome assembly GCA_025531955.1 of Erythroxylum orinocense. Lineage (NCBI taxonomy): Eukaryota > Viridiplantae > Streptophyta > Magnoliopsida > Malpighiales > Erythroxylaceae > Erythroxylum > Erythroxylum orinocense. The sequence goes on along the minus strand of JANZLX010000008.1, from coordinate 30,447,932 downwards.
TGAAGATAGATGACACATCTGAATTGTGACTTTTCAATGAATTATTAAATGTATTTAATTCTTTTGATCTTAATGTTTATAATGTAAGGGGTCAAGGTTATGACAATGATTCTAATATGAAGGGAAAACACCAAAGGGGAAAGCGATTACTTGAAATAAATCCGAGAGTATTATATATGTCATGTGCTTGTCATAATCTTAATCTTACTCTTAGTGATATGACACATTCTTGTGTTAAAGCTGTTTCATTTTTTGGAGCTGTGCAACGCTTATATGCATTATTTTCAAGTTCTAGTAAAAAGTGGAAGGTTTTGCTTGAAAATATTTTAGGCTTAACTATGAAATCATTCTCAAACACTCGTTGGGAGAGTCGAATAAAAAGTGTTAAAGCTATTAGATTTTAAGCTCCTCAAATAAGATTGGCTTTGATGGAATTATCTAGATCTTATGATGATGCCAAGTCAAAGAATGAAGTAGAAAGTTTGGTTAGTGTAATTGAGAGTTTTGAGTTTTTACTTGGTATGATTATCTGGTATGATATTTTATTCTCTATTAATATGGTGAGTAAAAAGTTGCAATCTAAATCTATATGCATTAATGCTACCGTAAAGCAATTAGAAGATGTGATGGTATTTTTTGAGAAATTATAGAGATGAAGGGTTTGGCTTTAGTATGAATATACATTGTCAAAAGTCTTGCACTTGAGATTAATATAGAGCCTACATTTCTAACTAGACGTTGTATTATTAGGAAAAGACAATTTGATGAAATTAACCATAATGGAGAAATGCAATCAGCTTAGGATTCTTTTAGAGTTAATTACTTTCTAGTTGTTATGGATATGGCAATTGCGTCGTTAAAGAATAGATTTGAACAATTAATGACATTTGATAATATTTTTGGGTTCTTACACTACAAGAAAACTATGGAGTAATGACAAAAACTTAGCGACAGAAATGTAACTGTTTGAAATTAGTGACGGAAAACATATTACCGTTGGTATAGTTGATAAATATAGCGATGGAAAGAATATCCATTGTTATATTTGGAGGGAAAATTTTGCGGTAAAATTTACGATGAAAATATACCGAGGTAATATATATTGCCGGTAAATTCCTACAGAATTCCTATATCGGTCGGTATTTTTCCGACCAATAATGCTCTCGATTTCTACTTGTCCGTGAATGAATGTGTGTGAAATTATGGAGAACGTTGTTGAGATGGGTTGGCTCCAACATTGGATTTTATTGTAATCGTTTGATGGTGTGCTGTGTATACTAATTGAAATGATGGTAAACAATGAAATTTTTTTAATGATTTTGTTAATATTTAGGGTTGAGAATTATGTGCATACCATGAGTTCGATGAAATGTATGCATCTAAGAGTTGATGTTTTTGGAATAGATGCTATATTATTGATTATACTATAAGTTTTTG
>JANZLX010000008.1:30418061-30446395 GCA_025531955.1 Erythroxylum orinocense | reverse complement strand
GATAGTGCAAGAGAAACAACATGTGATCGCTTCGACTAATACACCATCCAAAAGACAAAAGTTTATCTTGTGCGATTCTGAGGTATATCAATTACACTTTCTTCCTTTTATATCTTGTCTACTTACCTATGCATAATTCCTTCCTGACTAACAGAGATCACAAGTTTAGGGTATCATATTCAACAATGATATCCAGAGAATTGGCAACATCTTGCAGTCGTGTAAAAAATATATCATTTCCAATGCGTTTGTGAAATCCATCCCACCTCAATACCAAACCAAAAGTTTGAAAATACAATGGGTTATTACAAGCAGGACTGTCATCGAGCCTGTGACAGAGAACGATGCAATCATACCTGTCAAATTCAACTTCACGCCTTTCATAGATCTTATGGATTGTGTTGATGACAAACAAAAATCAGTTAGTTAGATGCTTAATATATTTCTTCATGCATTATTCAAAAAACGCTTCCATCACTGATTACATTATTCTGTAACACATGATAGATATTTTAGCCGTCGTTGTGGAAATCTTGGAAAAAAAAGAAATTATCAAAGATACAAAAGCTTCGATTCTGCAAAGAATTGTTATCATGAACAAAGAGTAATTCTCACTCTCTATCTTCCTTAATATTTTGTCTCAAAGTGGTAAAAAACCCTCCATTTTTCTAACATGACTTCTTTCTCCTTAGGCAACAAACAATGATACTATCACTGTGGAATTCTTTTGTTGACAATGAAGGCTAACGAATTGCGGAATTGTTTCACTCTCATCCAGTTATTGTCTGCACAAAGCTCAGAGTCAATTTCTACAACGGTTTTCATTCCTTCGTCGTAATATGACATCCTACTCAGTCCATTTTTATTCTATGTTAAACATTCATTTTCAAATATTAGGTGTTACATTATCAACATGGTTCGACTCAGCAATCCTCGTTGACCCACCAATACAAGAAGTAGCAGATTTTAAAAATTGGTAATCTATTATCTTGCATGCAACATTTCAAATATTTCGTTTAAAAATATATATCAATTTTTTAGATTTATCATATTTTCATCTCTAAAATTATCACCTTGCAGGGCGCGACAAAACAACAACGAAATTAAAAAGCACGTCAACCAGCAGTCTTATTTTAGATATAATCCTGATATATCTTCTAGATCTAAGCAAAAAATCACCGGGATCATGTATCTAGATTCTACCCCGAAGGTAATTACATCTTCATATTGTTGTCCAATATATAATATAAAACTTGCTCCTCTAAATCTTCTTATCGGTTTTTCCCTAGATATCATGGATTAAAGCTAAAATTTCCTTTCAACATATACTGCAAAAATACTGATTTATAGCATGCAAGGAATGTTTCCACTCTACAACTGCTGCATATGGAGTTCTGTTCACTTGTAATTATTGCAAAAAAAAAGTTACAGCTGAATTGAGATTTCTCCGTTCTATTTACAATCTTGGATTTCTTGCTTATTCCTTCTGTGTAAATATTTAAATTTTTGCTCAACTTTTTCAGTCGCATGTCACCTGTCTATAATTTTTACAGCCAGTTTTCTTTTTTTATTATTCTCGCTTTATTATACAGGTACCGATACGACATGGACTTGACAGACGACACCGGAACTATCATGGCTTCCATTTTCGGCGACCTAGCTGAAAAACTTCTAAACTTTAACACCCTTCAAACTATGCAGTATTACAATGAGGTTATACTTTTCCTTCCTTCTTTCATTTACATCTGCAGTTTGATCATTCCGAAATATCTTTAAATACTTATTCCACTGACCATGGACATTAATTGTTTTGCGTGAAAAGAACATGGATCTGCCGTTAGGAGATCTACACTCACAGTTGAATGCATGTAAAACCAGCAAACACTCAATCATTAGATGCAGTCCAACGATTTACGGTCGTTTACTACGACAAAATTGATCCTTGTGAACTATAAGAGACTTCATTTTCACCCGCCAAAAATTACCAACCTTCATCTAGCGATCAAAATACCGATCATGAAATTACACCTTTGACAATCTCAGGTCCTTTTTATTCCTCCTTTCTTTTCGTTTCATGTACATTATCTATTTTGATTCCTCCATGTAGCATTTATTTTTCCAGTATTCTTACTATATATCACCTGCCTAGTATATACTGATTTTTTAAATTTTTAGACAATGTCCCTGAATCTTCATCGTCAGTTAAACAATGCCTTGAAAAAAGATTCTGCGATGATGAATACAATCCGACGTCACAAAGTGATAAGATGATCACCAATATTGAATCTCCGACACCATCAGATGCACAATCGACTCCAGAGACTCGTCGCAGTAGAAAAAAACCAAAATTGGAAAGAATTGTCTAATATTTTTCGATTATACTCTTTGTGAAAACTTCTTGACAAACTTTCTTTTTTTGCCAACTATTAAAAATTTCTATTATGAAGTATTGCAGTTCATTACAGTGAGAGTAATAGTTCAGATCTCAGAGAGAAAGTCGATGCGCCAGATTCATTTGCGTCTCAGTTTTCTATGGATTTCCTCTCACTTTCATATCGCTTGCGTCTCACTTTTTTTTCCTCTCGCTTTCATACTTCTGCTTCGTTTAAGTTTTCTTCGTACTAATATTTATTATTACTATTATTAAGACTCAAAGATTTTATAACATAAAAATTGAAACTACTTAGAGGTTAGTGATTTCATTATTCTACTAAGTACTAACACAATGTATTTCTGTATAACATCATCTTCATTTTTATATAACATACTTAAATTAATTCTATGTTAAATTTTATTCTTATCCCAACATAATTAATTAATTGATATAGTAAATGGCTAATTTAGCATATTGTTTTACTTTTCACATCAATTTTCTTCGTCTTATGTCTGTTCTCTTATAAATTCACGTTATTCTTATTGTGATTTATTTTTAGTACTATATATATCATATCTGTATATAGATATTATATACATATATATAATTTGAAATATAATATTTACATAAATATACAAGGGATATGCATTCATATGTCAGTTTTTACAAGACAATTGATCGAAGACACCAAGCTGATTATGAAGATTTTCTCAATTCTTTAAATATGAATTATAATATTTACATGAATATATAAATGAATATGTAGACGGAAGCTAACGTAATAAGCAGAGGAAAGCCAAATACGAAAGCATTCAAAAGAAAGCAGACAGAAAAAAGTAGACGATAGAAAGCACACGAAATCTCTCGACTCTTAGTTTCTCTAAACTTGTGCAACCTAATCAATAATTGATATGATAATCAGCTTGACATAAGATAGCCCATTTAAATATACCAAATTTATAACACGACGGGAGCATAATAATAAATCATAATAATATAAATGGATCTAATTCATTATATTATTATCTAATTTCAATTTATAAAATAGAAGGGGAAATATAAAATTATATAAAGGAATATGAGATTATGAGTAAATTTTTTAATTGTATAATAATTAGGGAAAAAGACATATATAGAAAGTAAGACGAAGGAACCGCGAAGGAACCATTCGGAAATGAACCGCCATCTCCTTCGTGTCCTTATTAAGATTCCATTAAAATTACGGTTACTTCTTTCACGGGGACGTTTGAAGGACAAAAAATTCATAGTGTCGACAACTTCACCTATTCTAGAGGATACTTGATATTCCCTGACATCAACCTTTGAAGTGTCTCCAATAGAACCTTTTAATACTTTGCTCTCTCAACCTCAATAACCAACTTTACCTTCTGAAGAAATCTGTGCAATCACTTCACTATCAACACAAAAAGCAATGGAGCCAGGAATCATTTATGAAAGAATTGTTGATTTTGAGTCCTTGAGGAAAGACAACATACACATTGAACTAGAGATAGTTGCAGCCGGGTGGAGAAAACTCTTTCAAGTTCAAGAGATTATATATCTCGATGAAGTCTCTGACTTCTGGAAGAATATTCAAATAGTAGATAATACCATTGTATCTGAGGTAGATAGACTATCCATCATAGTCACAAGGGAATGTATTGCAAAGGCCACTTAGTGTCCATCCGCTGGAGAGAAGCTTAAGGGGGAACCTGGATGGATGACAAAGTTCGGTGTGAATGAAAAGCAAGTTAATCAAGACTTGTATGGAGACAACGATTCGAGAGAAAAGAACGCCTCAAGTCTAGTGCCCAAGGCTAGGGTGTTACATAAAATCCTTTTCCACTGCATTCTACCGAGAACAACTTCATCAAGGCATATGGTGACGGCGTTGGATGAACAATGTCTATTCTACCTATTGAATCGCCAAGTCGTTGATCTACCATTCCTTATTTTTGACCATATGGTGGAGGCAAAGAATGATTCGACCAGTTACCCGTATCGAATTGATGTTGACGAAGATATTCAGACGTTCTAGAGTTCTACTGGATAATCGAATCAGAACAAAGTGGAATGTCAAGAGGTTTATCAATTCTGAGACTTTTGGAGAAATGGCTTTGAAGAATCTGGACAGAGAAAATCCAGATTCTAAGATAACAACAAGGACTGAGGTCGAGGATACAAAGAAGAGGAAGAGTGATGATCGACCTACCTCATCAAGTGACTTACGAGAGGAGATAGTTCAAATAAGAGAAGACATCAAGTTACTAGACAAAGAAATCAAGGAGATCAAGGAAATGGTGAGACAAATGTTGAAGCGCTCCCACTAACAGACCAATCATGAAATTACCCCTTCGACAATCTCAGGTCCTTTTTATTCCTCCATTTTCATTTCATCTACAACATCCTATTTTTTGATACCTCCATATACCATTTATTTTCCAATAATCTTACTATATATCACCTGCCTAGTATATGCTGAAAATATTTGACAAACTTCCTTTTTCTGCGAACTATTGAAAAACTGTATTGTCAAGTATTGCGCTTCATTCTGTAAGTGCTTCCATCGGTAATAGTTGAGAATTTACAGAGAAAGTCGACACGCCAAATTATTTCTGTCTCAGTTTTCTATCGACTCGCTTTGCCTTCTCCTTTCGTCTTACTTTTCTGTCGTCTCAGTTTCACTTACGCTTGCGTCTCTCTTTTATATCCTCTCGCTTTCATACCCCTGCTTCGTTTAACTTTTCTTCGTGCTAACATTTATCATTATTATTAACAATCACAAAATTTATATATTAGAAATATTATATATTAATATTATATACTATACTGCTAAAAATTTCCAATTTCAACGTCATATTTAAATAATTGAAATAGTTTATGTAAGACAAATTTAGTTAAAACGAACAATTCACGACTATCCTCTTTCTCTCGTTTTTCTCTTTGCACTTGGTCTAACTTTTCTGTTAGCATTTCGTCTAATTATTCCGCTTTTGTCTCTGTTTCGTTTTCGCTGCTTACTCTCATTTTCTCTTCGTCTTACTTTGCTTTGGCCCTACCAATACGGTTCATTACTTTTGTTTCCCCGCTTCGTCTTATATTTGACAACCAGCTTTGTCTCATGTTTACTTCTCCGCTTTCGATAATCCTTCTTCGAGTAAACGAATCGACTAATCCTTCTTGAAGTTAACGACTGCATCATGCCGCCTTAAATATATAATCATGACTGCTGCATTAAATAGGGCCGCCAAAAAAAGCAACGAATTATAGTAATTTCTCAATGTGTACAGAAGAACCTGTGAGAAATAGCGGCTATGTAATGATCACAATTCGGTTATCGTTCTTCGAGTAAACGAATCAACTAATCCTTACATTTTTCTAGGACTTACCTTTTTATCCACATTTTTTAAATGTGGTAGAAATTGCTATGATTGTTTGTCTGTTTCTGCATTGCCCGTAAATATCTGAAAATTTAGCAGATCGAGATTACATAGTTTACATAGCAGATCGAGATTACAGAGGGTACTGGGTAGTGGGTACAGAAGATCTGTACCCTACAAATACACCGCCATTCAGCTGTTACATTTCTCTAGGAAAATGATTTCTGTTCCGCTTTATCATCCTCGATTACTGCCCCTCATTTAATACAGCGAAGCTGTTCAACTTAAGTGTTTCATTACACAGCTATATTACTGCCCTAGCACATGCTTTCTCCTCTTAACTTCAATCAAAGAATTTCTACCCTGTTCTTTTCACCTATCCTTCTTTAACCTATATTCATCACATCATCCATTCCAGCAAGATCGAAACATTCGAAGTTACTTCTACAATTTTAACAACCATAAAATAACTGTTCACATCAGTAAGCAGTTCTTTTGCCCCTTACTTCTTTCCTCTAATTTTTGAAATTCATAATTTTTAAAGTTTCCGTTTATTTCTTTTATGCTTATTACGTTTTTCGATATTTCCTTCATTGCTCGTTTAACATTATTTCCTCGCCTTATTATTCCGAATACGTTTATGCTCCGTTTTTACTTACACATGTTTTCTCCCTTGGAAATTTGGCCTGTATGTCTATTGCAAGATAAATATGAACTCTCAAATAAAATTATCCAATAATTTACAGATTTATAGACTGATTTCCTTATTTTAATTGCAGATATGAATTCCAACTATTTTGAGCATAGGAGGTATTTGAAAAATGCCATAAAGGAGACATATGATCGTCAAAAAGAGCTTGATGAGTTACTTGTTCTATTTCATAGACAGAATAAAAAGGCACAAAATAGTTTACATGCTTTTCGCTACTGCGAGATGTTTGAAACTGCTCGAACGATGGAGACGGCAAACAAACTCAAACAAGTAGCTATCCAGACTAGAAAATTTTATGAGGGAAAAATTAAAAAGCTTATTGATTAAGTCATCTCTGTACTACGTATGTAAATAGCAAACATTCACTCGAGAAAACCATCGTAGAGTTTTACATAGTTATTCATTTCAATGACGTTTTCAATTAAGTGATTAATGCATCACGCATTAAAAATCTTATAAATTATGCATATTAACCTAATTATCATATCCATTAATTTATTAAGTAGTATGTTCCATAATCAAAGATTAATATTATATAGCATGATATGGTTTTTATTGATATTATAATTATCTTCGTAGAACCAACACTATTGTGCATTCAACCGCTCCGTCTTAGTTCCCAATTTCGTCTGCTTTCGGCAACACTATTCTCCATTTTAGTGCTTCGTCTTAGCTCCCAGTTCCTAATAATATAATCAACTAGATTTATTGATAGTATTATGATTTTTTCATTATATTTATTATTATCTTGATTACAATTTTTTCCCTTACTGAAGAAACGTTTGTTGTATCATCTTGATTATAATTTTTTCGTGAATATATTAATGAATACGTAACTCGCAAACGGAAGCTAATGTAAAAAGCAGAGGGAAGCCAAATAAGAAAGCGGATGAAAGAAAACAAGCGGGAAAAACCAGACGAAAGAAAGCAGATGAAACGGTTGCATGTGGAAAAAGGTTTCTTTTATTAAAATAACAAACGTTAGACGAAGCGAAAACTAGGAGCAACGACAAATTATTTATTTTAATATTATTATTATGATTTTTCATGCTATTATTAATCTTGTGCATGAATATATTTACTCGGAAAAGAAATGAAGGAGATGAAGGAAATGATGAGAGAAATATTAACAAACGAGACATAAGATTTAGTTCTGACCTTCTCAGATATATATATATTTTTTACTCATTTTTTATAATCTGTATATGACTTCGTCCGATAAATTTATAATATATAATTATCTTATATAAACAAGTCGTCCTCGTGCATTTATGCAGCCGTTAGAAAAAATATACATATTACTAAGAATTGAACACCGAAAGGGAAAGTGAGACGAATGAATGACGACCACGTAATCCATCCCAACCACCCATCTAATCCAACGGTCACTTTCTCCCCCTCCTGCTTTCTGACAGTTATCTGTTCATTGAAAGGTCTCACTTATGACTGGTACCTGATGTGCATTTTATGAAGGAAAGATACGCTGATCAAATCACTTACGAAAGGCCCAACCATCCATTTAATCCAACGGTCACTTTCTCCCCCTCCCTCTCTCTAACAGTTCTCGAGCCACCTCCCTCTCTTAAAGTTCTGATCCATCGCATCGCGGAGTTATCTATCATTGAATGTTGTACTTCGCAGTTATATCAATCCATCCCAACCGGCCATTTAATCCAACGGTGATATGGCTACCTCTCTTTTTGTGCCTCCCAGTTATATGATGTGTGTCTGTGCATCCATTCCTGTCCTGCCTTTCTGCAAAGGTTTCTCTCTCTTGCTTTACCTCTCTGGCCTTGGCTTCCTGTGCAGCTCCTGTCTCTCGTGATTTCTTTGTTTCTCTGCAGCTGTTGCAATTTCTCTCCGGCGTGTGTTTCTCTTTCGAGTTTGGTAAGTTGTCAAGTTTTCCTTTTTCTATTTTTGTTAATTTTTTTTCCTTTCCTTTATTTTTTCTGCTCTTTGTTTTTCTGAAGGTTTTCCCGAATATTTCTCCTGCATATCTGCTTCCGGTTTCACCATCGTAAATTTTGGTTTTCCCTTTTCTTTTTCCTTCTTTCTTCGTTTTTTGCTCCTAAGTTCTAGGTTTGATCTTTTGTTTCTCTACAGGTGTTGTAGTTTCCCTCCGGCGGTTGCCTTTTGATCGAAAACGGTAACTTAGTCGCAACGCTATTGTCAAATTGACATCGAATTTTTTATTATTTCTGCAATCTCAAGTCCTTTTCATTGTTAAACAGATCAATTTATGCAGGATGTTCAGTATCGGTTTTTTTCAGGTTCTGTTAGACCACAAGCTGACTAAGATATACAAGAAAATGATCCTCTGGTATATTATTTTCTGCTTCCAGTGTCATACTATAAAGCTTGCATCAATTCTTATTTTGTGGTTTTGTATAGTAGACATTTTACTACGGCTTTGATCATTCCGCCTTGTTCTTTTTTCCTTCTTTTATTTGTTTCTCTGCAGGGTGTTATAGTTTCTCTCTGACAGCTATGGTTTCGGGTTCCTCTCTCGAGTTTGGTTAGTTCTGCTTTTTTCTTATTTTTTCCCTTTTACTCTTCCTGTGGTTAAGTTTTCGTTTTTCCTTTTGTTTTCTGTAGGTGTTATAGTTTCTCTCTTGCACGTTTGTCGGGATGAGACAACACCTTTCTTTGAAAATAACAACAGAAGACTTGGATGAAGCGGCACGGACTGGATAGGCTACGTTATCATCCACGAGAACCAAAACGAAACTGAGCCGCAAGAAAAACTCCATGCCATGGAATATGTTTAATACTTCGAAAGAACCTACCATAAGGGTTATGGTTTTGCGATATTGTCTTCTTATTATTATTATTATTAAGACTGCAAAATATATATATTACTGAGACCGAGCACTGAAAATAAAGTAAGACTCAGGAACAACTCCAAGCCATGGAATGTGTTTAATACTTCGAAAGAACCTAGCATAAGGGTTATCATTTAGGGGTTCCGTCTCCTTTTGAGTTTAGCTTTCTCTTTAACAATCCATTGAAGTGCTTGTATAAGACTCCTTTCTGCGATAACTGCTGTAAATCAAAGTTGTAAATTATTTTCGAAAGCTCCTCTAAAACACTACAATTCAAAGGAAAATTTCCATTGAATCCATCAGACAGTATAACATTTGAAATAATTTATGTAAGCTAAAATTAATTTAAATGAACAATTGAAACTGTTGGATTTTCATTCAAGTCCACGTCAATTCTATTTCCTTCTTTCTTTAGCTCATCTCTTTTCGATTCCGTCTACTTTTTTAGCATATCACAAGGATGTAGAAGATGACGGCGTTACTAACACTAAGTTACAGCTGTATCTATTTTGACACAAAGGTTTCCTTACCTTGAAAACTTCACCTACTCTGGAACCCTTAACATTGACCTTTGGACAATTCTGAACCGAAAACTTTCCATCTCTTACTGTCTTCAAAATTCTCTAACCAAAGTTATGTTTGCAAGAATTAATGGACCACAATCATTCATTCTACCGTCCAAGCACGAAATCCTTTTCCATCGTCACGTTTATGTTATGAACTATTGCAATTTATTCAATCACAATAATAATTCAGAGTTCAAACAGATAGTCAACAAACCAAATTGATTTCCGTCTCACTTTCCCATCGTCTCACTTTCACTTACGCTTCCGTCTTACTTTTCTGTACTGTCACACTGTCATATTTCTGATTCGTCTTACTTTTGTTCATGCTAATATTTATGATTAATATTGTTATGACTCAAAAAACCAAATAACCAAAAATATATCAAAATCAACATTAATTGAAAATGATTATTATAATTAATTTCCATCTCAGTTTAGTATCGTTAAAATGAGCTACGTGAATTACTTATTGAATACCATGCACGGAATAAAAAGGCACATAATAGTTCACAAGCTGGTCGCTACATCCTTTAACCACAAGTAAATAGTAGATATGTAAAGTGTTAGACACTTATATAATTTGTCCGTCCATTTAATTAATCTAACGGTTCTCCGTGCCTCGACGCAATCCATCCCAACCTCTTTCTTCTCCCTCCCCGTTTAATCATCTGACGGCTTATATCTTTCATAGAATGTTGTGCCACGCATCTCACGGCTTATATCTTTCATAAAATGTTGTGCTGCGCATTCCATCCTGTTCGTCCATTTGTGCCTTTGTTAATCCATCCCGTTCGTCCATTTTATTTTGTCTGGTCAGAGGTTTCTTTATTACTCTCTATCTGCTTTTTGAATAGCGCAGCTTCCGTCTGTTTTTGTTCTTTAACTTCCCTCTGTATTTGCTTCCCTCTACTTTTCATTCTTTAGCTCCCGTCTCTTTCTGCTTCCGTCTACTTTGTTGTTATTCTTTATTGAAAGCAGTTAACATGAATTTAAAATGAATTGAGTTAATGTCATTTCCACGTCACATTAAATTTTATTTATGAATTCGGTAATCCTCGCTGGAGTAAATGTGTATTTACTCTTCCAGTAATCATACTATATATCACTTGCCTAGTATATGCGGAAAATATTTGACAAACTTCCTGTTTCTGCCAACTATTGAAAATCTGTATTGTCAAGTATTGCACTTCATTATGTAAGTGCTTCCATCAAAGAATAGGAGAAATAGTTTACAGTTCACAGAGAAAGTCGACACACCAGATTCAGTTTCCGTCTCAGTTTTCTATCGATTCACTTTGCCTTCTCTTTCCGTCTTACTTTTCTATCGTCTTAGTTTCGCTTCCGATTGCGTCTCTCTTTCTTATCCTCTCGCTTTCATACATCTGCTTCGTTTAACTTTTCTTCATACCAACATTTATTATTATTATTATTAACACTCGCAAATTTTATGTATGAGAAATATTATATATTAATGTTATATATTATATTACTAAGAATTTCCAATTTCATCGTCATATTTAAACAATTGAAATATTTTATGTAAGCCAAAATTAATTAAAGCGAACAATTGACCACTCTCTTCTTCGTCTTGTTTTTCTCTTTGCACTTCGTCTAACTTTTCTGTTAACATTTCGTCTAATTATTCCATAGTAGACATATAAACTATCTAGCCATTTCGTCTTATTACTTTCCTATTTCTTATTATTTTTACGGAGGTTTAATTTGATTATTTTAATAGAAGCAACAATATACTCCATTCAAGGACTTCATCTTAGTTCCCAGTTCCGTCTGCTTTTCCGAACCCTATTCTCCATTCAACCGCTTCGTCTTAGTTCCTAATTTGTCTTAGATCCATTTATATTATTATATATTGAAATTATATAATAATATAATCAATTAGATCGAATTATACTATTATCGTTTATCCATTACAACTATTATTATTAAAGAAACATGATAATTATTAATAAAAAACACATTAAAAAGCTTATAAATTATGCATATTAACCTAATTATCATATCCATTAATTTATTAAGTAGTATGTTCCATAATCAAAGATTAATATTATATAACATGATATGGTTTTTATTCATATTATAATTATCTTCATAGAACCAACTTTATTGTGCATTCAAGCGCTCCGTCTTAGTTCCCAATTCTATTTGCTTTCGGCAACGCTATTCTCCATTTAAGTGCTTCGTCTTAGCTCCCAGTTCCTAATAATATAATCAACTAGATTTATTGATAGTATTACGATTTATTCATTATATTTATTATTATTAAAGAAAGATGATAATTAGAAAGGTCTCAGTCATCACGTAAATTTCTTATTATTTTTCTTATGATAATTAATTTGCTAATTATAATTATAATTATTATGATTATGACTATTAACAATTTTGTTATGGTTATTATTATTATTAAAGGTGGGTAAATGTTCGTGTTAACATTTCCTTTTTTGAATATATGAATATTTAGATTTTGTCATGCACTTGCTATCTTGGTTTTCTATATATTTCCCGACTGAGGATGAATCAATTTACAACAATCTCCTTTTTCTTCATCTTCTTGTTGATTAAACATTGTCTTTACAATTGTAAATTGTTGATTAGCAACTTCTAAAAAAACTAAAAGTGGGTAAATGTTCGTGTTAACATTTCCTTTTTAATATTTATGAATATTTTGATTTTCTCATGCACTTGCTATCTTTGTTTTCTATATATTTCAAGACTCAGGATGAATCTATTTACAAGAATCTCTTGCAAAAGTTGATTCAAAAATATCATTATCCTTTGCCAATCTATAACACGAAGAAATTTGGTGAGCTTCATTCACCAGTTTTTTTCTCAATCGTGGAAGTAAAGGGACAAATTTTTAGAGGTCTTGAAGCAAGAACCAAAAAACGGGCCAAGATGAGTGCAGCGAAAATATCTTACACATCTCTAAGATAGCGTATGTATTCAAAAACATCTTTATCCGTTCTTTGTCACAATTTCTTTTGTTCACGATTAAATGTTTTATTCTCTTGCAGGTAAAAAGTTAAGTCAAACCACTAAAATGCTCCCTTCAACCGTCCAACAAAAAGCAACTCTTTAGACTACAAATTCGCTGTATCGTCCTCTTCGTCCCCGGTTGTTATATCGTCGTCCAAACAACCTTCAGCTACATTTTGGCAAGTGAGTGCCACGTGACGTGATTGACTTTCTGAGTCATACATGTGGTTATTCTTCAACTCTATTTCTGTATCGTATTTTATGTTAACTGCTACAAGCCTACAATTAAGGACTAAATTCGACAATGTTACTTTATTTGAGAGATTCTAACACTTATAAATACATAAATATATATAATCAAGTAACTCAAACTATCATGATACAAACTAAAACGAAACAGAATCAAACTAAGAGGATAGAAAAGTCAAACTAAGACAATAGAAATTGAGACGAAGCAGAGTCAAACTAAGACGATAGAAACTAAGACGAAGCAGAGTTTGCTATACCAAAATCAATATCATCCAAACTTATTAATCTTTTATTATGTGCCCACATTTGTTAAATGCGTCAACGAACTGTAAGTTTTTATTTCCCTATTAATGATTATATTATAATGAATTAATTGATATTGATATAATAATTAGCTTAATATAGGATGCGCTTTTCTAAATTCAAGATCCCGTAAAGTTTGCAATTAGGGACTAACAATAACTTCTCTATTTCAGGTCTAAAATATTTATCATTAATATTTGTATTATTATACCTTATTATGATTAAATGCACATATCTTGACATATTTATATCTATTTAATTAAATTTCATAACATATTTAAATTATTTATCATTTGATTACTAATTTTAAATTTATTGATTGTACATTAAAATTATATAATAATATAATCAAATACACATTTTTTATATTTAGAATTTAACTACAAAATTTTATAAACATACAAGTCGACAGAAAAATTTGTTATAAAAGATTAATAAGTTTGGGCACATAATAAAAGATTAATAAGTTTACTTTTTCCCGACCTTCGTCTTATTTTTATCTTTCCAATTCGTCTTATTTTTGCTTCTCCGTTTCATCTTATTTTTATCTTTCCACTTCCTCTTGTTATTCTTTATTTAAAGCAGTTAACATGAATTTAAAATGAATTCACTTAATGTCATTTCCAAGTCGCATTAAATTTTATTTATGAATTCGCTAATCTACAACCTTCCACTTATTTTTACTTCTCATTAAAGTTATGAAATAATCTGAAAAATTTTTCAAGGGACAGATTAAAATGCTTGTAGATTAAACTATGTTTAACCACAAGTAAGTAGTCAACATGTAAACTATTTAAAAGCTATCTCTAACAAATTTCATATTTTTGAGTTATGATTTTAAAATTGCCCCTACTTATTATATAATTTAAATATTTGCTGATAATTTTATTACTTGAAATTTTATAATTTAATTACAAAGTTTTTAATCTTGCTTTATATATTTTCACATTTTCTATTTTAATTTATACATTAAACAGGGCATTATTACTGCGCATTTGCGCAGTATTACTCTGCTAGTCATATAAATGGAGGAACAAGAAGTTGGCTTAAGAAGTTATCTTCTTAAGAAAAGAAACATATCAGAAACCAAAAAGCTTTTGGGTTCTCTTTCTCACGGCATTTTTGCATAAATCTAAAAATTCATTCTTCTTCACGTGAATCACACCATCAAGGATTTGAGTTTGTGACGTGGATTAATCGTTGACTCTAATAGCCAACCGTAAAACGAAGATTAGTAATCAGTAATTCAATCAATCGTTTCCGCATTAAGGTTAGTCCTTATAAATCTACAGAACCAAACTAAAAGATGCATCAATTGATCATTAGCTTCCATGATGTTAACATTTAGTAGCCTGGAATCAAAAGGTATCACTATTCTCCTATAGCGATGATGATGATGATTAGACAAAAAAGACAAGTTATTTCCCAAAAAATTAAACTTTAATAGCTCTTCTAATTAAGCTTAAATGTCAAAACACCAATTATAATAAATTTTGTATCCAAAATAAAGTCCCTTGGGGACTCTTGTTTCTAGGGGTAGTTATTACCCCTCATATACTAAGGCATTAAGGATATTTATGGTTTTTTTGGATCATGGATCCCCTCACTAAGGGTTTCTCAGTTGGAAGTTAAAAAATTGAAAACCAAATATTGACTTTCATCTTCAATTTTGTAATTAACTTTCCTTTTTAAGAAATGTATTTTTCCTTCAATTCAAATTTTGTTTTGTGTTGGTGAAAAAGAGAAGAGAATGTAAAGACAATAATAGATGTATGGTTAATTGCATTATTTTTTAGATTTTTTATCGTGGTTTTTTCGATGTGTGTAAGTTCTAATGATTAACCTCGATAATCCGCAAGTGCATGGGTCGTTCGAATAGTACCTAAGGTGTAGATTCCACGAGGAGGGATAATCTAGTCCTAAATCTAAGGCCAATACAATTCGCAAAAATTCAAAAAATAGAAAAACTAAAACAAGAATTCAATCCAAGAATCAATTACAAAAATATTAACAATTTAGCTATTGTAAAACACTCAAGAATTAACCTAAAGGAACTATCAATTGAGAGAAAAGGGAATTTTGCTTATCTTTAACACTAAACTAATCGATTACGACTTACCAAATTATTGGTTCTAGACGATCATAGGGTTGATTACTCTCTCTCAAGTTATAACCATTAACCCTAATCAGATTATGGAAAATTGTAATTTCTCAATTAACAACCTATCCAAAACCTTAATTAGATCTGAAGTTGTCCAGTAAACTATCGGAAACCTATCCGAGATCTCTCTTCACACAATTACAGATTTGATTAATTTATTTTTCTTATTAAATCTCCTAACTCTCGTTAGTCCAATTAAATTATTTTTCATTCGATTCACTTTCTCAGTTTATTACTGAATTATGCAGTCACAACAATCAATCACAATAAATCTAATAAAAATAAAAACAATCAGTTTTATTAAATTAAAGATAAAAACCCAAAGGTGAGTTTAGAGCATTTCAACATTCACAATTCTTATCATCAAAGGTCCAAAATGTCGGGGCCTAAAAGGTCCAAAATGTTGGGGCCCGTTTCCAAAGCCCAACTATCAACCTAGAGTCAAAAAATGTAAACAGGTTTCCTTGTGGGGTCATTTCAATGGACCCTCACTGCCTTTTTATTAATCTTTTGAAATTCAACACCAAAGGCTATCAATAGGAAAGTATAAAAACAAGTTAGGAATCCATCGCTTCAAGAAGCACTTCATTTGGAGGTCAGGTGAAGAAGTTATAGCCAAAAGAATCCAACATGTTTATGTCCCTACTCATATTATACATGTCTTGGCACAATTGCCATAACTTTTGCTATAGATGTAGGATTGATTTTATGTTTCAACGATTTGAAAGAGGACTTCCAGATCTACAACTTTTGTGAAGAACTCGAAGTGAGATTCAACCTTTAAAAGGATCAAAAATTGAGCAGAAGATATAAGGTGAACAACGCATAAGAAGATGCACAAAAATAAGAAGATACAAACTAAGACGATACAAATTAAGAGGATTCAAACTAAGACGATACAAATTAAGAGGATTCAAACTAAGACGATACAAACTAAGACGATGCAAACTAAGACGATACAAACTAAGAGGATGCAAACTAAGACAATGCAAACTAAGATGATGCAAACTAAGACGATACAAACTAAGACAATGCACCGTTGGGAAGCTAAAAAGATTAGCTACCACTTTCTAGAGACAGCTTTGTCCAAACCAAACTAGATTACTCTAGTTTTTCCCCAGAAGTTAGAACACTAAGTTTACCCATATAAAAGACCTGAAGTATGAAATGCAATATAAAACTTGGAAAATCATAAGCAAAAGTAATCATATTTCATTAACAAAACCAAATACAATTTGAGCTTAGCTTTAATTACATATCAACATGCTCATCATTAGCTTAATACAAATATAGATGGATGCTCAATGTCTGATATGCTTATAAAGCTAGCCAAATGTCACTAACTTAATACAAAAGACGCCTAGCTAGCTTGGAGTATCCAAATGCCTTGCAAGGATCACTGATCTTCTCGATTTGCATATGAGGAGTGGGAGAAATATTAAGTTGAGCTACACAGCTCAGTGGCTAATATATTTATAGCCATTAGCGATGAGCCACACAATCAAACATATATATATATATAAATATTCATATAGGCATACACTTCGCAATGAAAGTTCAGTATTTACAATTTCAATTCACATTTCATAATTCAAAATGTCATCATATAGGACATATTGGATGTAACTCACATCAAAGCATAACACTCAAAATGTCATCATAACTTATCATGTCAAAATGCAAATGCACACACAATTGGTTTGAGGGTTCCGTGAAATAAAATGGAGAAACCGAAGTTTACACCGTGAACAAAACGAGCCCACTTTTCGGATCTCATGGGCCACAAGCGGGCAGCTGGGAGAAGGCTTTATGTCGACATGCACGTGACTACGAAACGGTTCCTCTCTCGCCTAAACACAATCAAATCTTATGCTCAATTCAATCAATCACAAGTTCATATTCTCATGATTTTTCTTTTTTTTTTTTCATTTAATCAAAATGCCATAATACAAGGCATAACATAATCATGCTCACAATTGAATTCTTATCAAGTGTCATACATTATGATACAATTACCACATCACAACATTTTAAGTAAGCCATTTAGCACACAATACACACACAATACATTTTTCTCATTACACAATAACTATAAATAAATTACCCACCTTATAATCTTGAAAAACCAAATTCAATGGGTCCATTCCTCTTGCTCTTGGGTAAGTTGCCCTTGATTTCCTAACACAACCAAAATCTCATTCAATTTTCAATTCAAATGGAAATTTCCAAATTTCCATAATCATAACAAAATGGATTTAACACAAATAAAGCTCAAACTTAACCTACCCATAGTCCATATAGGTTAGAAAACTCAAAACCTATCTTAAAAACCCATCTTCTTTCTCCAATCATTCCCAACATAAAACTCTTTTTTCTCTCTCTAAACTTCTTCACTCACAACACAACTTATTTCTTCAATAAACAAGAAGAAAAGATGAAGAACTTACCTTAAGAAGCTTGATTCTTCTCTTCTTTCCCTAGCTTTTTTTTCCCTTCTCCTTCTCTTCTCTCTGTCACGTTTTCTCTCTTCTCTTCTCCTCTTTAGCTTCTAACGACACTCTCCCTTCTCTTCATTAATTCAAGCCCTTTTTTTTAGTCATTCTCCCCATTTTGCCCTTCACTTACTTGGACTTTCTCATTTTGCCCTTGTTTTGTCTTTTATGACTCTAACCCCTTCAATCCACTAACTCCACATTAATTCTAACTAAGTCCTAATCTTTCTAACAAATTTTCAATCTTTATTCATGCCTACTAAATTAATGACCCAATAAAAATAATTAAACAAACAAACAAGCATGAATAAATCATTAAGAAAATAGTAAATAAAATTTAAAACAAATCAGGATCCAACAGAGAGATTTAGAATTATGAACTCTTTGTTTTTCTTCTAGTTTATCTTTGATTTTGTATTCTATTATGTGTAACTAAACACTTTTTAGTATCTAGGTGTGAAGAACCCTAGTTTATGCTACAATATTTTTTGATTCTTTTATTTAATGCAATTGTTTTGATTGATCTATTGCGATTCAGTTATATGTTTTATATATGTTTTAATAGATCCGAAATATTAGTACATAATATTATTTCATAACATAGAGATTGAGAAATTATGTGTGTCAATAAATTTACCATAATTGAAAGGAGTTAATTGTAAACCTAAAGATAGGTCAATATAAATCCACTAGAATAGGTTCAAATCTAATAGTGAAATGCACAAATCGATAGAGCAATATAAGAAAATTTAACCTGAATAATTTCGGTTAATAAACCTATGGATTAGTGGTTAGTATTATCGAGAGAGTTATTAGCATAAGATATGAATTTACACAATTCAATAGTCAATAAAACAATTGCTTGATAAAAAGCTTAATTATTTAATGCTTTTAGGGGGATTCATTATCTAGACATTAATTATTAATATTGATTGTTTTCTAAGTGACTTCTTTTGTTTCTGTGTTCATCATATTTCATACTTTATTTTAATTTTTTACGTTTAATTTCTTTATTAAAATCCAAAATCAATTTTTAGGCTAGATAATAGGAGAAAGCTAATTACTAGTAATCATTGTTTTCATGGAATCGACCCGTACTTGCTTATGCTAGCTATAGTTATGTCGTGCACTTGCAGTAAAATCAATATTGGTATCTAATCAACCAATCAAAAGCCTCAACTTTTGCATAGAGATCCACCATTAAGTTAATGAGAGATTATTTAGTCTTCTTTGCCTTACTTCATGCCAATAGCACTCTAATATCCTTTAAAGGATCTATAGTAACTTTTAGAGTTTGAGAAGTAGATGCTTGATTTCTATCAAAGAAAGAGAGGGAGAGATAAAGATAGAAAGAGATAGAGAAAGAAAGAGAAATAGAGAGAGAAAGAGAGTCTAAAAGTGAAATTGCTTTTTTTTTAGTATCAAGGATATTCATAAGACTCGATAGATGAAAAGGATTTGATTTTTGGTTGATTAAAGGTCCAAATTCCTTTGGCTACCTTTTAAATACCTAAAAAATTAAAGGGATTTTAAATAATCTCAAACGGATACATAAAATGGAGCCATGTTAGATACTAATCAATGACCCAAAAGTATCAATCCATGACACTAAGTGAACATTAATGGTTAGCTTCCACTTTGAGCTTATAAACAACGGTAAAATGTAAGACATCTTATATGGAAAAGGTGCAACTTTCTTTACCCTAACTTGTTAGACCACCTTGTATTTAATAGTCCAAAATTCATAAGAAATAAACTAGTAAGCAATTATATGTACAAGAGTGATAAGTGGGAAAATTCCACCCTCGTGCTTTTATAAGACAACTTGCAATAATAATCTTGCTTCAACGTGTTTCATCCTAAAACTCGTCATTTCACTTGAATTATTTCTTATGTACCAATTTTCATGTTACCTTGTTTTCAAATCCATTAAAAGTAGTTTATGTATTCATAAATGTTTTTAAAGCCCCTCAGGTTCCTTCTTCTTTTTTTCGCCTATTATTTCACTCACATACCTAGTTTTTCAATTGCTTTTCTTCCCTTTTATTTATCATTTTGCTTACTAGCTTCTTTTTTTCTCTCATAGACATTGTTGTTACCATAATCCCTAATGCTTAGCTTTACATCCTACCATTTCCAATGTTTGGTATGTTTTCAATTTTTGTTTTCTTTATATCACCATTTTCATCATTTCCCTTAGTTGTTTCTTTATTACTTTTTATTTTATTTTATTGCATTTGGTTTTTATTTTTACCCTTTTCTTTTCCTTTTTTATTCATAAGTCTGCCTTTCCATTACTAAGCATTCCTTCTTATATTTCTTTTATCATTCCAACCTAAGGTTTTCTTCATTTACTAAACTAACTGTCAAAGTTATTTTTGTTACAATTTATCAAAAACTCTTAAAATATTACAAAATTTCCTAAAAATCATAAAATTAATGCCTAAAAATTAAAGTTCAATATACAAAATTTAGACTTTTTTAAGGACATAAAGGAGTCATATTGATTATAGATCCTAATAAGGAGATATATAGAAGTCTAAGCTTGAGTGTTACTTAAGCTTACAAATACAAAGTATAATCATAGCTTTATAAGTTAAACAAAATGATCTCTACTTTGCTTTATAAGCACTTAAGGCCATAATAGTAATTACCTCGCAAATCTTTAGCTTGAATATGCTTCTACTAGTAATAATTAATTAACTTAGGAAATAAGATTATGAGTCTCATTTTTTATGAAACTATTGCTACATTTTGGTTATAATTGATGGATGAATATGATCTACCTAGTATTAGCTATCATCTTCTTAAGCAAAAGAAAAAGTGTTTCTAAAAATTTTGAAATTTCTTTCTACATAATTAAAATTTCCAAAGTCACTAAAAAATAGAAAAATAAAGAATATAAATTAAAAAGAGCATAAAATTAAAGTTAAACCTAGACAAACATAAAGCTATTAATTAAACATGTATTTTTTTCTTATTTTCTAAATTTTCTTGATAAAATTTTTTTTAAGAAGATAAAATGGACTAATTTACTTGGGACTCTATTTATGATGTATAAGGTAGCCTTAATAGCCTCCCCCTCATAATAATGTAAAAGGTTAGTCCTACTCTGTGTGCTCCTTATCATATCTATTAGAGTGCCACACCATTAGTTCAAGATTACCTGGCTACTATTCCACAAGTTTTTTTAAATATTTAGAAAATAAACATTTTTCTTGTTTGAAATTATGTTTTTCATATTGTAATCATATTTGACAATCTTAATTTTTTATTTAATTATCAACTTTAGTCTTAAACTTTTCATGAATTTCATAATTTTCTTTAATTAAAAACATTTATTCAAATCGAGAATAATCATTGATGAAAGTGCAAAATATATGTAGGTCAAATAAGTATAGGACCCATACTAATAATGTGTGATTTTCTTCGCTAGATTTTAGGTTACTTAATTAGATCATTTATTCGATCACTTTATTATTTTTATACTACATCAAATTTAATTTTTAACCTTAATTTTTGGAATCAACTAATTAATAAATATCTAATAAAAATTCTAACAGTTAAAAACCAAAATCTCATAAGTTCCAAGCACATTGTTCACAGCAAACATCGATGATCATATATTAGCAAAGGCATTCAAGACCTGGTGTTGCTATATACAGTCAATCAAGGCTACGCTGGGCACCAAAACAGGCTTGATTTGGAATTCTCATATGCTTGTTGCAGTTTTATTGATCCTAATTTGGAGTATAAACAAGTAGTTAGATTTTAGAACGTTTGATTTCACTATTTTTATTGTTTGATTGTTTGATGACAGAAGAAAACGACTATTTCTGTGACAGAACTCGTGAGCTTTCGATCATAAAGAAATAACTTTACTAGCTACTCCAAGGCTCGCTCGGGATTTAGTTGGATTATAGGAAAAAGGTTAAAAAATTAATTAATTTTAATTTTTGAAAATTAATAAAATTAATTGATTAATCTTAAGACAAGAATTTATGGCAGCTAACCTTACGTGACATGTTTAGGTAAACAAATTTAATAGGGACACAACAATAAGTCGACCGAGTTAGATTTTTTGGGTAAATTGTTTTATTTATGCTACAAAGGTTAATAATATGCTTTAAAAGTTGCTATGCAATTGCTTGTGAACCAATACGTTGATACCTGTATTTCGTGAACCCTTCACCTTTATCTTCCCTGTGCTAGGGCAGTTCAGATCTCATGTCCAATATTATGGTGTCTTATTGTGTCTAATAAATCTCAGCCATCCATTCATGTGAGACCCGCATGGGATCCGCTTAGGACCCGCAAAATAAATGGCTGAGATTTCATGAGACAGAATAAGACAAAATAAAACTGGACAGAAGATCTGAACTCATGCTAAGGTACTTTCATTTGTTCGACTTGGATTACTGATTGTTCCCTTTTACCTGATGTCAAAAGTGGATGGTTCGCATTTTTAACAGTTTATATTTATCATGAACTTCTTATGATTTATCTTTTTTCCAGTGCTCTGTTCTTGCAAATTCTTGTGAAGAAGGTAGTCAGTCGCATAGCGACCAGAGAAGGAAGCAATCCTATCCTGGCTATTGGGGAGACAGAAAAGCATTCTTAAAGTGGTGCTGCTGCCCTCCCAGGACTTTGGAGCCAACACACAAATGCTCTTTTGTGATAAAACACCCTTCCCTTGTGAGTTTCTTTTGGTCATTTACATTTAAAACAAGCACTATTTGTGAAAAACACAGTTCTCTGAGAATTCTCAATAAAAGAAATATGAATGATTTATTTATCTTAAAAAAAAAAGATTATATGAATGATATTTAAACAGAGTAAAGAACTACACAAGGGAACAAGCTGAAGCAAGCAACTGATAGATAAAGGTATATTGGTGTGGTTAGCTGCAACATTCAATACAATAATATTGGAGAACATGTCAAAGAGTACAATTTCTAGCCTAACCTACCATTTTGTGAAGGCTATCCATAAATTCACTAACAGCACAAAAACAACACCTTGGGACTTGTGTTGCCTGCATAATCGAATTCTGTCTCCCTCTCTTTATCAACGCAACTAAGGAGAAGAAGCTGCCCTAAAGACGAGGAAGTTGAGAGACTCCAGTGCGAAATAGATGAAAGTCCCTTCTGTATGAGTAAAGAAACCACCAAAGTTGGAACCCACCACGCATTGCCATCCACCACCAAAAACCTTGTCGAATTCCTGCAAATTATAATTTAAAGAACTAAGCGTTCCTTTTTCTGCGAAAATATTTCCAGGTTTTTATAACGTATATATGCCATCACATGAATATGAAAGGTTCTGAGTGAAATGTGAGAATTGGGTTCTGAAACCTTAACATGTAGGTCACTGTGGGAGAGATTTCATAACCTCAAAAAACTAAAATAGAAATTGGTAGCTGGCGGGTATTTATAATTAGAAGCAACAATACCTTCTTGAGATAAGCGGCTATAGAGATGAAATCAGAAACGTCACAAACATCAAGGGCCTGAGAAGCAGAATCCATGGCTTTCATTTGCATCTCCACTGCCATGTCTGTTTCTTTCACCAATGCTTTTCCCTTCAGCATGTCAACTATTCAGTTAACTTCCAACCCTTCTTCCGTTTGTACTCTTTTCCTTTTTATTCCTTCATATTGTAGATACATATGAATAGGAGCTTAATCAGAGTGCGTGCGACAAGAAGTTTCAGTTTTTTCCAGCGCTTAATAATGACAAAATGAATGAATGGTTCTTCTAGTGGGATGACTTTGAAGTTGGCCACGTCAGACCGACCTGTTTGTTTCTTTCTGTTACATTTTCCTGTCCGCATTTACCACCACCTTTCCCTTTTACTTTTCAAACTGTCTTTCAGGAATAATTACAAATTGGACATACTAAAAATCAACAGAATTAGTGAGTGTACAAGACTTTAACGCTGCGTTTGGATAGCGTCTTCGATAGCTGAAGACGAAACAGAATAAAAATTTATAGATGGAATGGAACAGAAATTGGAGACAGTGAGGTATTTGGTTATGGTGGACAGAACAGAGAAAACTGTCTCCGTCTTCAGGACATAATATGTTTGGTTGCAGGGGACAGAACAGAAAATAATGCAAATGACGAATATACCCCTAGTCTTTAATATGATTAGTAAGATGTAATTCAATGGTATTTTATTATGAATGGTTTGTATTATTTTTAAAATTAACTAATAATAATAATAACAATTTCAAATTAATCACGAATAACAATAATAATAATTTTATTTTTATTTTAATAACAAGAAAAATAAACACCAAACATAAAGAAGTGCAAAAAAATGTATAATAATAATAAATTTGAATAATAATGAATACAAATAGAGTAATAATAATAGTAATAATAATTAGACATAATAATTATTATTATTAGCAAAATGTATGATAACAAAAATAATTCAATTAACAAAATTTTTGAGGAGTGATATGTACAAGAGATTAGGTGTCAGCCATTCTTGAATAGCTTTCACCTTTTCAGAGGCAACCTCAACTCCCGTAGAACTTACTACAAATCCTAAAAAGACAACTTTGTCGATGCAAAATGAACACTTCTTAAGGTTTGCATACAACTTCTCTTTCCTAAGCACATCCAAAACAGTCTTAACATGCATGATATGTTCATTTAAATTCTTACTCTAAATTAAGATGTCATCGAAGTAAACAATCACAAATTTACAAGGAATTCATGCAAAACATGATTCATTAAGCGCATGAAAGTACTAAGTGCATTGGATAAGCCAAAAGGCATAACTAACCACTAATATAATCCATATTTGGTTTTAAATGTAGCTTTTCATTCATCACCTTCTTTCATCCTAATCTGATGATAACCACTTTTTAAATTAATTTTAGTGAATACGCAAGAATTATGCAACTCATCTATCATATCATCTAATCTAGGAATAGGATGACGATACTTTACAGCGATCAATATGATCGCTCTACAGTCCACACACATCCTCCAAGTTTCATCTTTCTTTGGCACTAAAAGAACTGGCGCAACACAAAGACTCATGCTCTCCCTCACGTACCCCTTCTTAAGCAATTCATCCACTTGCCTTTGTAATTCCTTCGTCTCCTTTGGATTATTTCAGTAAGTTGGACGATTAGGAATTTGAGCTACTAGTACCAAGTCAATCTGGTGCTCAATCAGTCTCAAAGGTGGTAACCCATGAGGTACCTTTTTAGGAAAAACATCATCATAATCTTGCAACAAGGTCACAAACACACTAGGCAAAATTAGGTCACGGTCAGTGTTAGTAAACAAAGTTTCCTTAAACCGAATCAAAATTAAAGCTCTTTTACCTAAATATGCACTCTTGAACTCTCTCTCTCATTTGTATAAAATCATGATTGTGTCTTAACTTTTTCACTCTTCTTAATTTTCCTTTGCTCACTTTTTATGTTCTTTTCTTTCTTTTCACTCACTAACTTCTTCTCTCCTACACATCCCACTTTCTTTTCCTCACTTGTGTAGTCACTCACCATTAGGCCTTTATTTTTATTCTTTTCTCTCATGGCCTCTTTTCTCTCTTCTTTCTTTTCCTTACTACCTGAATCCCCACTTGATGATTGTTGAATTTTCAATTGTTCAAGGTATGCTTCTTTGGGTGATAAAAGAGCAAAGGTAACTTTCCGCCCATTATACATAAAAGAATACCTATTTATGTACCCATCATGCATAATACACCTATCAAATTGTTATGGTCTACCCACCAATATATGACGAGCTTGCATAGGCATGACATCGCACACAACTTCATCCGCATATCTACCAATAGAGAAAGCAACAACTACTTGCTTAATAACTTTAACTTAACCACTTTCATTCAACCATTGTAGTCTATATGGATTAGGGTGTTTATCACATTTCAGCCCCAACTTCTCTACCAAAGTAATACTAGCCACATTAGTGCAACTACCCTCATCTATAATCATGCTACAAGCTTTCCCACCTACTAAGCATCTCCTGTGAATATGTTCTCCCTTTGTTCTAGGCCATCTTCCTTTACATTCAAGTTCAATGCACGTCTAGTAACTAAAGATTCTTCCTTCACAACATACTTAACATTCTCATCACTATCAGAAAAATCTTCCAAAGGTGGTATACTTAAATCACTACCATCATCAGACTCAGAAATAATTTCACCACCCTTGATAAACATAGTCTTCCTATTAGGACAATCAAATGCATAATGACCATGCCCTTGACATTTAAAGCACTTGATATCCCTATGTTTAGATTGTTTAAAGGATGAATCATGTTACCTTTTTGAATTAAAGTACTCCTCCCCTTGCCTTTGTTTAACTCGTTGCTTTTCTCCTTGAAATTTGTATAGTGCTCCCTCTTCTTATCTTCATTTTTGCTCCATTTTGGATTCCATTTACTACTAGAGTTTGAGAAAGACTTGGCTGCTTTTCTTTGTTTTTATTATCTCTCCACCTTCATAGCAATGTTCACTAAGTTCTCCATCTCCATATAATGTTGCAATTCAACCACATCAGCAATTTTCCTATTCAATCCACCCATGAACCGAGCCATTGTCACCTCTTCCTCCTCTTCTATGTTAGCTTTGATCAATAGTATCTCCATCTTTTTGTGATAATCTTCTACTAATCTAGTTCCTTATGTGAGCCTATGTAATTGCTGGTATAACTCTCTATAGTAATAAGGTGGTACAAATCTCTTCTTCATCACTCTTTTCATCTCTTCTCAAGTAGATATAGGTGGTTCCTTATTCCTCCTCTTATTGTTTACCAATTCATCCCACCAAACTAATGCATAATTGAGAATTACACTGCGGCTAATCTCACTTTCTTATCTTCAGAATAGTTATGACAAGCAAAAATCATAGTTATGATGGCATTAATGTTGCTATCTTTTCTCTCCACTGTTTCTTCCCTCCTTACTTTACCCCTCACAGATTGCACTTCATCTTCATACTCGTTATACATTCTTTCCAATCCTTTCTCCATATTCATATGACTGTCAATTGATTTACTACAGTTTTGGACATCCTAGTAGATAACTTCTTGAACTTATTCATGAATGCCTTATACATCACTTTCAAATCAGGCACATTGTCGTCCTCCTTATGTAATATTTCTTTTCCATCCCTTCTACCAGCCATTCTTATGACAAAAGCTGCAAGAAAAATGGTTAGCAATAAAAGATAACCTCACAAGTCACTCTCTTACGTATTTCCCTCAACAGATGACACTTAACTCATGTTTCATTCAAAATTGGCTTTTTCCCTCTTTTAAGCTTACACACTCAAGCCTTTTTCCACTCAAACTTGACGTCCTCAATTGCACTTTAGAATTCGGTTTCCAATTAAGGTAATGCACAAACAACAAATTAAGATTTAGGAATGCAATGAAAATACCTAAGAAAGAAGATGAACACAAATCTAGAAGTAAGTATACTGAAATGAATGAAGGCAAAATGGGCACACAAGAGGAAAGGATGTATGATGCCCAACAAAAATACATAATTTAAATTAACAAGAATCAATTTGTTAATTATGGTGTAAATGGAAACAATAAGAGATTAAAAAAATATAAACTTAAAATGAAAGAAAATGACAAAACTAATGCATAAATGCGGAAATTGAGATTTCCCTAATGGAAAAATCAACTTAAATGTAGAGGAGTAAAGACACTAAACAAAATAGGAAGTGTAACATCCCACCCTCTACGAGAAGGGTAGAATAGTAATTTTGGCATAGGATGAGATTGATTGGGACTAATTAGGATTGTTCATGCATACTGGTATTTGTGAACAGTAAAGTTTTGCACATGAAAAATAACTGCACATGCATACATGATATTCCCGGTTTTTGTGCCTAAATGGAATTTGGTGGTGAATAACGTGGTCTTTGTGTTTGTAAAATTATTTAAAGTGATCCATTGTGTGTTTTATATTGTAAGGGATTTTTAGAAATTTTTCTGGACTTTTCCGGAGAAAATTTTCAGACCGGAAAAATCGCCAAGTGGCGAACTGATTGATTTTCGGTATCGAAAATTTCTATCCAATGGCACTATAATATTGGGTACATTATTTTGGTATTGAAATTAGGGCCATTGGAATTGAATGGGTCAAAGATTCATTTCATTAGGGTTTAATACAAAGTTTTTGTCTTATCTTTATTTTGTCTTTTCTTCAAGATGACACTTGTCCTAAATGAGTTAATGCTTTTGTCTTATGCTTACTTGTTTCCTCTCTCGGTTTTGCTTTGTTT
>JANZLX010000008.1:30402265-30417961 GCA_025531955.1 Erythroxylum orinocense | reverse complement strand
ACTCTATTAGATTCATTTTGTGCTAATATTCGTAGGAAGATTAGCACCTTTTCTTCAATAGGCAGATGGCCAGTATTGGCCAATCCACCATGGGCTTGAAGCATTTCACGTAACACTGTAAATGTCTGTATGTCCATCCTTAAATCCCATTGACTATTCCTATCACCCTCATGCAAAATCCTATTTATATTAGCTTCCCTTGATAGCACTGTCAAAGCCCAAATCCCTAATGCAAGATCACTCCTCTTCCGTTTTCTTCTGTATACTCCCATCACTACCAATATTACCACTTTCATTAATTCCAACTGCCCATTTCAATCATCAAGACAAGTCAAGCACTTTAACATTGCTTCACGAACCCTATTATCCATGTTTGAAAAAAAAAACTATCTGCAAAGAGTTCACAACGTATTGATCATACACTAAAATTCACCACTTTAACATTGTTATGAATACCAAGTCCATAATCAAAACCAAGCTCACCTTATACATTGGTAAAATGATATTATTTTCTTCTCTTATATACATTTTATACATTGGTTATAAACTGAATATTGAAGGAATTGCAAGTTCAACGGGTTGCAACTTAAATAAAAATAGGACCGAACGATTACATGTTCAAGTTGGAAGAGAAGTTTCTGTAGGTTATGTTAATATGTAATTTAGTTCAAATGTTACCGACTTGTATCAAACTTGGTTTGATTAATTTGAACTTTGTTTGTATTGAAAAGTAACAGATGCTGTAAGTTACTAAGTTAGAAAGAAATTAAAAAAGCAACTTGCATTGGTAAACCATATATTTGATGTTTTGATCTTTTTGCCTCTGAAAAGCAAAATCAGATTTGAGGTTAGATGATATGCTATTTTCAATTCAGAATGAAAATCAATTGTGAAGTGTCTCAGATCATATCCGAAATCATCAGCCTAAAACATTACCTACTCTGGTACACTTGAAGATCTGTTTCAAGCCTTGATGGGTCATACATCCTCAATTTCAAAGTAGCTGATTGTTTGTACAATCAGTTACTTTGAAAGCAAAAGAATGCTTTAGGTCTCACAAGAGGAGCAGGTTTTGAACCGAATTGCATTGTCATCTATTGTTTCAAAAAGGTTTTTTTTTTCAAAATTACAGCTTACTACATTGTTATCATTTCTTGTTTCAATTGTTTTGGTGCATAGGAACTAAAATTTTTTTAGGAGTGATATGTACATGAGACTCATAGAAACTTATTGCCCGATACCAATAAACAAGATGCTTATATCCGGCTAAAGCATTCTTCTTATATATTCACCTTAAGGTCTTGCAAAATGCTACTTACACCTCAAGTTCAAAAACCTTCTTACATTCCTTACATTGATATTATGTGGGAGAATAAAGCACTTCCTAAGGTAGCAACCTTTATTTGGTTGACTTCTAAATAGAAACTTCCCACACAACAGACTCTATTTTTTCAAATTTCCTAACTTTTATATGCTTTATAGATCATTCCCTTAAGAACACCTCTTCTTCAAATGTAAATACTCATTAGATGTATTGAAATCATTACATTGTCTACTAGTTAGTTGGGAACATGAAGAAGTCATTCAAGACTTATCAACAAATGACATCATATCAAGCACGAAAAAGATCAATCCTCCAAACTTGATTAGTACAACTACTATGTACGCATTATAGTAGGAGAGGAATGCTATATTTTTTAGCATATTGAAAAATTAAAGAATTAACATGGATCCTAATTAACATATCCAGATTACTCTACCTACTGAGTATCCACTATCCAGTGTAAGAAGATAGCAAATTCATCACTAGTCCCTGCGACTACAAGTTGGTTTATTCATTTCTGCACAAACACAAGCCATACTGCAAAGTTCCCAAACACAATCACATTCATGATAGCAACACCCAAAGTTGCCAAACACTCTCACATACATGATACCATAATGTAGAGTAATCTCAGAAAAATTAAATTACCTGTCAACAGAAACACAAGATTCTTTTTGGAGCTTCAGCAATGTCTCACCGAGCAACAACAACCCAGCTAACCTAAACACCGCAAAAGACAAAGGTTAAAAGCTTCACCGAATGAATCTAAAAACGAATAATTTTTTTTCGATATGTTGATACTGTCGAATCCCATTTATCTGCAAGCATCGGAAGCTATTCGACGATACAACAAACAAAAACCCCAGAAAACAATCCCATTTGACGTTTCAACAAAGACGGACAATCTGAAACTACAGGGAGAGACGACTATTGGAAGACCCAACAGACCCAAGGTCCTCACCAACTGCATCTATTTCTGAACCAAACCAAGAAACAGAGAAGAAGAAGATTATTCACATCCATAATGCAGTCAGACAAACCTCGAGACGAAGGTGGTGGGGAAGAAGGGTCGTATGTCAGAGACAACGTGCGCCAATTGTGGGTCGACAGAAAAGACGACTGATGGGGTTGTGGATGGACAACGGACGAGGACTGGTTCCTCTGTTGAGGGAGATGGATGTGAGCCGAAGGACAGACGAGAACTGAGACAAAGGATGGGGGTAAATTTGGACAACGCGATCTCTTGTTTTGGAGACAGGGACATAATGTCCCTTGTCCACCGGTTTTGAGATGGACACAAATTCCTGTCTCTGTCATTTGGGGACAGATGACAAAAATAGGGAGACAGGAAGCAAACAGCGATGAATGATAGGATTTTCATGTTCTGTGCTCTGTCCCCGGTGACGGGGACAACAACCAAACGAGGGGTAAGACTCCCTGGAGATTTTGTGACTTAAATTTGTAGCTTTGTAATCACAAAAGAGAAACCTTTAGCACAATTTTTTTAAAAAAAGAAGAAGAAATATGACACTTCTCATAGGTACAAATGCATCCTACATTCAATAATGGTGCAAATTCAAGATTGATGTTTAAATTGATCAGCAGGATTAAAGCCTAAGTGGTCAATCCAATATAATTGGTCAATAAATTTCAAAGTAAAAAAGAACTTTTTGAAAAACTAAATTTGAAGAATGTTATTGTAACATCCCACCCCTTACTTCGGGTAAGAACCCTAAAATTTGGTGCATGTGAGCTATGGGACTTGGTTAAATTGAAATTAGAGGAACTGGTTCTGATTGTGTTTGAACTTGGCCTATTTTATTAGTATTTGTTTGACCAATACCATTAAATTTGAATTTCGAGGGTTTTAGTTGCCTTCGTAATTCGAAAGGAATGAAAATCGGAAAAAATCAAGACACAAAACTAACAAATTAAAGTTATTTTTGGAAGACAAGTATATATTGGGGTTGAACAGCCCCATGTTGTTGGTGGACATGACCATATGGGTGACCATGTAAATTTCTGTAACCGTATACAGGTTGAATGATGATGTTTTGTTTGTGTTGAGGTTAGATATGCTTGTCTTGATGCTAGACACCATCGTGTCCATATACTATAAGAGTTGCTAGAATCATGTATCAGCATGACTATTGAGTATTTGAGTGGGATTGGAGACACTATCACTAGACACGTTCGAATTGGTGATTGTGTCTACTGTAAAACCCTATTTTTTTACAAGGAATGAAAGGCAAATATGAAGGGCACCAAAAGACACACGAAAACAAGTTCATAGTAAGAGAGAGAACATGAAGCTCTCATATTTCTTTGATATAGTAGCATAGTAAATGATAACTTGAGCTGAGAGTATTTCAGCCTTTGGCCTTTTTTGTGCGGATTAAACTTTGTTTATGCTAATTTGTTTGGTTCACTCAAACCAATAGTATTATTCTACTACAAGTTTTAGGGTTTGATTTTTTTAGAATTAGTTTGGAGTATTATTGATTTAGGATATCGAGTTGTACTATATCCTAAAACTTTATTGGATTGCATATTGTTATATTGTGATGATGTTTTAAGTTAGGGTGTCAAATTTGTAAAGTTTCTATTTGATTTAGTAGAATTATTTGTCGGTTCAACCATAATTTTTCTATCTATACTAGAGGGTTGTTTGGTGAATTTGGTGTTGTATTTATTTTTTGTCATATATACTATTCGTTTTGATAATTTATTACAATTGTGTTACATGAAATTGGTTGATTGTTCTTGTTGATATTGTGGGATTATTGTTTGGAGCCCTATAATTGCTATTAGAGCTATAAATATGGAGAATAGTATAGTTCTATAGTTAAATTGACATCGATCAATTACTATATGGAGACTCATGATGAAATATCTTTTGTATTGTAGAGATCTTAACAAGCCAATTGATATGTAAAAGGTAAAAAAAACATAGCATTCTTGTAAAACCCCAAACTTTTTCTTTAATTGAATATAAATTTTTATTTTGGTGAATAGTATTTTTAGATAAAAAGTGAATTTGGGTTAATAGTAATTTTTGGGGGACCTAACCCTGAAATATTGAAAAATATTTGGAATAAGTGTTAGAGTTTAATGATACTGAAACGGATCGAAAATAAATCTAATCGGATGGATTGTAGGAGTTCCAAAAGTTTAGGACTAAAATGCCCTTTTTGGAAAATAATAAGAATTAATGATTTTAAACCCATTCAGTTTTTTAAAGCATCCAATCAATAAGTATTGATCTTAATTATAAAATTTCATGGTCAATTTGATAATAAGACAATTACATAATATTTTCATAATTTAATTCGGTTAGTTGGAGAATTAAATTCATTAAGGGGAAATTTGGTCTTTTACATGGTGTTAGTGGATTAATGAGTCATTAGAAAATGACCAATTAGAGAGTGACATATGTATCATTAATGGGGAGTATAAAAGCAAAACTTAAGACAAATTGCTTCATTCTTTTAACATAACTATGAGACTGAAACAAAAATAAAAACAGAGAATCAAAGTTGAAGTTTCGGCCAAGGAGAAAGAAGAAGAAGAGTGCAGTTGTTGTTGATCGGTTTTGAGTTGGATTTGAAGAGATCTTGATCAAGCCTAAGTATTCAGCAACTACCCAAAATATCGGAGGAAAAAGTGGTAAGTTTTCCTAGCTTAAATTTCTAGTTTTAATGGATTTTTGAGTGAAGTGGATGTGCTTAAGATCAATGGTGATTTTTGACTTGCCAAGGATTAGATAATAAGCTTAAAAGCATTTAAGGGTTGAAACCAAGAAAGTAAACCAAGAAATCAAGATTGGAAGAATCAGCCATGGCTAGGTCTTTTTAGTGTGATTTGACCTAAAAGTTCTATTATGATGTTCATGTCATGGTTTTGATGCTAATGAAGTGAAGAAATGAAAAGGAATTGATTTGGAATTGAATTGTAAAAGTTTAATGTGAAATATGTTAAGTTAAGCCTTAAGGGCATTTTTGGTATAAAAGTATGACTATGATGTAATGACCATGTGAAGGTGATTAAGGATAGTCATTAAGTGTATTTGTGGCATTGGAATTGTTAAATGAAATGTTATGTTATTAATTGGAAAAGCTTAGTATATGGGGTGTATGTGGAAAGTAATGAAGTTGAAATAGTATATGAGGTGTTTACATGATGCTTGGCATAGATATTAGGTGAATAATGTTGAAAAATTGGAAAGAAAATGAAATGACAATATAAATATATGTGGTGAGGACAATTTGGCCTTAAGAGGAAATGTAGTTGTTGGTGTGAGTTGTCGAAGTTTGATTATGGTTATGGTGAATTAATTGGGTGAGACAGTGTTTTGAAGAAATTGATAAGTTAAAATGGGTAAAAGATGATATTTAAGTGATTTTCGAATTTAAACTATGTAATGGAGAACAATAGGTTAGCTTATAGACATAAGCAAAAATACGATTAGAGTACGTTTTACGCAATTAAATACTAATCTCGAATTCAGTTAAACCGAATATATAGTTTTAATGCTTTATTTTTGAATATGAAAATAAATGCCTAAGTGAAATGTGATTTGTGTAAGTAAAGGAGAGGCACAAAATGCATGAGTGTGCTTGGCGAATATCACAAGCTGTTTCAACATGCCATTTTAACTTCTAAATCTTGAAAATGTACCAAATATCACAAGTTGTTTCAACACAGGGCAATATCAAGTTACCATTTTCAATCTCAAATTTCAATATCATTCGTCTCGGATTAGGTCTAGATTTCTTCTAGAGAGTTTCAGTAATATGTCTTAGGTTTTCGTTCCAATTAAAATCATCCAATTTGTAGGTCTGTAGACCTAGTTATGGACAAAACATTGGGACTGGTTCAAGTTAACCTACGATAGAATTCCACTACACATTTCTCCCTTGTCATATTCAACTAATTCCATACAAAGAAACACCAAATTAATACTAAGACAACAATGATCTTAAACACATCCATCTCACTCAAGAAAACACATAAAAATTATAAATTTAAGCTAGGAAACTTACCACTTTTTCCTTCAATCTCTTGAGTATTTGATGAAGACATCAAGATTTCTCCAAATCACCATCAAATTCTATCAAAAATGACTACACTCTTCGTCCTCTCTCCTTGGCCAATGTTCACCCTTGGCTTCTCTTCTTTTCCCTTTATTTTTTTGTCTCTCACGTTACTCTCTCATCACTTTCGTGTTTATTTTGAAAGAATGAAGCAAAATGTCTTAAGTTTTGCTTTTTATACTCATTTAATGGATTACTCATGTCACCTTCTTATTTGTTATCACTAATGACTGATCAAACACATGTCATCATCTCATTGCTCATCTCTAATGATTCATCATTCCACTAATATCATGTAAAAAGACCAAATTGTCCTTAATTAGTATAAAAAGACCAAAATGCCCTTTAATGCATTTAAATGACCAACTAGCCGAATTAAATCCCAAAAATATTACACAATCGTCTTATTTTCAAATTGACCATGAAATCCTCTAATAAGGGTTAATACTTACTGATTGGATGCTTTTAAAAATTTTGAATGGGTTTAAAATCATCAATACCCATTATTTTCCAAAAGAGTATTTTAGTCTAATAATTTCGGATTACCCGAATTCTATTCAAACAACCCCCGTTTTGACCCGTTTCAATTCCTATGGACTCCAATGCTAATTTTAGAGATTTTCATCATATTTAAAATTATTTGGTAACTTTTTGGTTGCCTTGAAGAATTTTTGGATTGAATCTAGAAATCATTAAATGTCACCGAAATTGTCTAAAATTCATTCAAAAGTGTCACCTAAATCTCTAAAACACATTTCGGGGTTTTTAAAGCTCATTCTGACTCATTCTATAGCTTGTCGGGGTTTTCGGAAATTTTTCAAAAAAATTTCGGTCGAGTCTAGAATCATCTCTAGTTTATCCGTGATCTCTGTTATAACCTTAATAATATATTTAAACGCTTAAATTACTCTAGTGTGCCATAAATAGAACATACTCTATAAAATGCATGTACAACACATTACACACTACAATTATTGAACTAGGATATTACAAATCATTGGGTATTA
Organism: Erythroxylum orinocense; assembly: GCA_025531955.1. Taxonomy (NCBI): domain Eukaryota; kingdom Viridiplantae; phylum Streptophyta; class Magnoliopsida; order Malpighiales; family Erythroxylaceae; genus Erythroxylum; species Erythroxylum orinocense. Next base: position 30,410,537 of record JANZLX010000008.1, on the reverse strand, counting down.
GAAGAAAAAGTTTGAGTCGCTCAAAGCTGAGTCGCCCAAAGCTAGGCCCTTGTACGTACCCTATCTCATATTTAGTAGGAAGAGATTTGGAGATTACCTTGTTAGCCTCATCGCAAACAACTGTTGGGTTAATTACTGCTGTCAAAATCCTATAATCCCTATGCAAAACCCCTTCCTTTCTACTAGGAGATGCTAAATCCAATGCCTTAACTCTACCCAACTCCATGTGCTCCAAAGTATCATTAAATGGTAGATTTCAGACTAATGCATCCTTCATAATTTTTTGATTCTCAATGTGATCCTCAGTCTCCTCATCATTTAACAAGGAAAATCTATTCTTGGTAGTAATAATCCCTTCAACAGTAACAACAACAGGAAGTTTATCAACAGCTCCCTCACATTCGGATAATACAACCACTAGATTTTCTATTTGGACAGCATGCTCATCGGAATCATCATCAACATCTTTGACCACAACAACTTCAAGGTTTATCTTTTCGACAATGACAAAAACAGGTGTAACAGAGTCTAGAATAATCGTAGCAATACCAAAGCTCACCAAATCTATTGAAGTCGTAGCATTCAAACTAAACCCAGAATTGTTCGTCGACGTAACTACATTACTTGTATCAGTATGTTCATCCGTAATAACACCAATAAAACCATCATTGTGAGTATATTTTTTTCGAAATTTCTTGATGTTTTTCATATTTTTCTTTCAATGTTTATGTCTCCACTAGATTCTCCAACTCCATTATGACAGGTTCTTTACCCTTATTGATCTATTTCGCAACCTCAGAAGTCTCAACACCCTTTTTGAGCAACCATTTTTTCTGCGGCATAAACTTGTCTCCATTAAGCGCTCTACAATTCTCCTCGTTGTGTCCAATATTCTGACAATGGAAACAATAATCCGGAATATCTTCATATTCGATATTTTGCGAGAAACCTGAATTCCCATTCTTCAAACAGAAATGACGAGGCAACTCCTTCGAAACATCCAACTCAAGACAAATTCTCGTTGTCCCAAGTCTTGCCAATGTTATCATTGAAGCATCGACTTTGAGGGGATTTCCAGCAATTCTCCTAATTAAAAAGAGGGTTGACTACTTGTGAGCTGAAATGGTTGAAAGTGCGCTTATCTAACCTCGGTGTGTCACACAAGCAGCCGATGATTTTGCATTGTGATAGTCAGGCAGCTTTGCACATATCCCAAAATCCTATGTTTCATGAACAAACGAAACATATCGAAGTTGATTGTCACTTGGTTCGTGATGAGATCATAGCCAAGAATGTTCATCTTGCATTTGTCTCGTCATATGCACAGCTAGCTGACATTTTCACGAAGGCATTAGGCAGGCGACAGTATGAGTATTTTCTTCGCAAGTTGGGCATTCAGGACTTGCATGCTCCAACTTGAGGGGGCTATTGAGAATATACTTGTAATATTGTTGATATTGTTGTTTTAGGAAGTAAATCTTGTCACCCAAATAGCGTCTTATTCTTAGGAGATTGTTTAGGAGATTGCCTAAAGATAGGGATTTTGTTTGTACGTTTGTATTGTATATAGAGGGGTGTAAATCATCAGATATACAACAGAGAAAAATTCTCACCGAAAACTGATCTTCTTGTTATTTTGTTAGCGCCCTTAGCAAAAAAATGCAACAACAGTGAAGGAAGATTAATCCAAATCGAGGCTATTGGTGATTCTCCCGTTAGTGAAAATTTCCCAAAATTTCTCTTGATTATGAAAAATTATATGCAATATTCCCTAATTATAAATCATCATATAGTAATTGAGCCCTTAATTCATTGAAATGACTAAGATATAGTTATAAGAAAGACTATAATGATTGTTACACCTAAAATGACTTCATTCTTTCTTGTTTTTAGTCCACATGGCTTTAATTTCCTTAAAACACTTTTGAATTGTATTTGATACTCCATTTGGCTAATTTTTATCCTTTGATCACTTTTCCTTCCATTAAGCTTGATCTTTGAAATTTTGCTTAACTCTTTGAAAAATTTACCTTATTTATATTACCAAAGATAAAAATATTAAAAGTAACATATTTTGTTGTCATCAAGATCATAACTTAGAACCCCACGTGGTTTAACAAAGCAATGTAAGACACTTCTCTTTTTGAGTGGTCACTTTTAGAGTCATTTGAATCATCCCAAGTAAAGGCTTTGAGAGCGTTCCTTTCATTATAATCTGTCTTCTCCTGATTACAATTGCTTTCATGTTTCTCACCATCTATAAAATGGAATTTAGACATCATATAATTCGATTTCCTATACTCAGATCAAATAATGTTAGTTGATTTCCTTTAGGAACCAAACTTACCCTTCTTAAATTCACTTCTCTTAGAGAAATTCTTTCTCCTTAACAACTTCTTAAACTTTCCAGTGATCGTATTCTATCATCCTCATTACTACCACTTGAGTATGCCTTTTCCTTTTCACCTAAGTATTACTTTAAATCCTTAAGTTCCAATATTTGTTTCTAAGAACCATGACCGCGCATTGTAACGCTAATCAAAATTAAAATAACTAGACTACTACTGTAACAGTGGTGAGTCTAGGTCGATCCTACAGAGAGTGTGTGAAAAGTTTATGAAATGAAATTAATCGGTGTTTACAGTAATAGGGGGCTTTGAATTTTTAAAAAAGAAAATAAAATAAAGCTAACTAATAAAAACAAATTAAAGAAAAATGCAAAAATAATAAAAAAAGGTGGGGAATTCAGTAGGGATCCAGTTTTTTAGCTCAATCTCGGCCTACACCCTAATTAAGCATATTTTATTAATTTGTTGTTCTTTAACCTCTCCTAAAAATTATTAATCGTGGGTTAATAATTAACCCGAGTTTTCCCTTAGGCTTTGTTTAATCAAGATACGATCGTGAATTAAACTTAACCATCAAACAACTTAGGATACGATCTTTAGATTTAATTAGGCAGTAGCATTACGAATTAGGAAAACTGATTAATCAAGGCAACAACCACATACGCTGTGTCATTTAACCTAGGTCATATTATCCCCATTGATTACGAATCATTAGTCGCTATATATGAATTTCAACATAATAACTACAGATTATATCGAAATTCTTACAGTGGGTTTGAAATTAGCAATTCAATGAACGCATTAAAATTATCAAATCACAATACCCATCGGGTTCATACACAAATAACCAAATAAAAACAAAAATCTGTTTATCCATGTACAATGGACAAATTAATTAACATAGGATAATACAATCAATTCCTAATGAGAGAAAGAAACAACAAAATAATTAAAAAATACTTAACCTGGGTTGTCGGCATCGATTTTACCTCCAAACCTGCTTTGGGATGTCTAGCTCTTCATGAGTCTCTCCCAATAAAAATGCTTCAACTCCATTCTTAATCCCTAGCTAAAAATCCTTTACTGTTCACTCCTACTCTTCACTACCTACTCTTCTTCATGCCCCTACCCAGCTGTTGAGTATCCTCCGACACTGTAGCTCGAGTGACTATTAAAGGTCTACATTAATAAAACCTCTAAAAACCTCCACCTTGCTTGTGTCGACACTCTCTTCATTTATTCCTATATGATTCGTGGTGCTGGGACGCCTGTTGTGTCTCTTGGCCTATTACGTGATTAACGTCTCGGTCCCCTTGTGCGTGACTTCTTGCCTCCTTTTCAATGCCTCTGCCTTCTCCTAAATAAACGTAACCCATGCCTAGGTCCACTATAGAATTTTTTTCTCCTACAACGAGGTTCCTTGCGTGCCTCCAGCCTCATGTTCATGTTGATTTAATTTTTGCTTCTCTAGTATTGTATTTATTTTCCTCTATTTATTGCGTGTTGTCCCCACGCAGCGCCTGCTGTTATTGTTGCTAATTTGCTCTCTTGTTGCGCCGCGTGTTTCCGTCCTTTCACAATTAATTTTCTCACCACTTAAAACCCTCCAGCTTATTTTAAGTCTCGTGTCTCCTTTTGATTTATTGTTGTGCCTCTCACACGTGCATGTTGCATGACTGGCGTTTATTTAATTTAATTTGCTCCCCAACTTTCTAAAATGCACAACATATACGTTATTCATGCCCCCTTGCGCTACTGTGGCCTCTTGGTGCTTATCTGTTGTGTGCCTGTACCTTATTTTTGTCTCCTCACTGTAGTCCCTTAATTTATTTGTTGCTGTGGTAGCTTCCCCTCACTATTCTTGATTGACGTGACAATTAAGGATCACAACCCTTTTAATTCATTCTGCTTCCTCTGTGCGTCTTGTAAAATGACGCCAACGCATGCGTCCCTCTATTTAAGCACAATAGTCACCCCTGCGCTTAGCTCTTCTACCTTTTGTTATTATTATTATTATTCTTCTTCCTCTATGAAATCAAGTTGACATTAATTTTCGGAAAATGATCCATATGTCGTGCTTTCGGCTCACTTTAATTTCTTTGCTTCCGAATTGTACCTAAAATAATATATGAATTAAAATGAGTATCTTAAGCATTTTTATACCATTATTTGCTAAGTGTACATAATTAAAAATATCAACAATTAAACACATATCAATCCTATATTAATTCATTAATGAACCGAAGTTCATACCACGAACAAGTTTCGGTTGGTGCAGACCATTTACATTAAAAATGCAGGAAGTTCAAACCGCAAACAACTACCCAAATTAAACCAGGTACACGAAAAACCTAGTAAATAACAAAATCACTTACCTCATCTAACACGCAGAAGGATCTTCCTGAAATACGTTAAGGAAGATGATGATGGAGCTAGAATGAGCTGACGACTAAATAAGATAACCAAAACAAAGCAAAGAAGACAATGAATTTCAAAGCAGTATGCAAATTGATAAAAATTCATATTCAAAAGTCTTAGTTATAACATTTAATTGTTGCCAAGTCATTCAAGAAAATCTAGTCATTTGTCTTTTAAAACATTAAAAGGATGATAAAGTTCTATTTTCAATAAAGTAAAAGGATGCAAAATGACTATACTGCAAAATATAGAAACAGATACAAATTATTAAAATGTGTGGAAAATCATTGTTGACATTGTCAACAAGCAAAGGAAATGAATACCTGCTAAAGCCTCTCTTCAATCTCCTTGAAAATAGAAATGCTGCCAACAAATGAGTTCCTACAACCAAGGAATATTCAATAAGATCTTAGCTCGCAAAATTACAAATCTATCCCATACAAAACCCAACTTTTATTCCAAGTTATCAGTTGCAATGTGAAAAACATAAATCTTTATGATATTAACACACAAACAAAGCAGTCCAACATTGAACATTTATGAACCTATGGTTTGTGACCATCTTCAAAAATTGAAGTTGTTTAGTTACGAATACTTATTGTGCTTTTTGTGGGAAAAGCCAATGCTAATTTTTTTCTTGTGAATTGTTATCCGTGTTGTTGTTTGTTATTTATATTTTCTGTTGATCTTATATTAAACTTATTTGTCTTGGTGAAAATTCTACAGTGGCAAAGGGTTTAGATGTATTTGGTTACTTGTTTTTAAGTGATGGAACTATTAAAACTTGTTCACAGGAAAACAATAATCTTCTCTCCATTTAGTTGCTAATCATAGCACATTGTATATTGTCATCAGGCATTTAAGCCCAAGATGTAAGTTGTTCGAAACCAAGTTTGGGTTTTAACTCTATAACTCGTGGAGTTCAGTATAAAGCTTTTAAAGGTAAAACAATAGTTTGATACTACAAATGTATCAATTATAAAGATATGCTTTACATTTCAGTTAGTCAATTTTAGGACTCATAGATTCTAAATACATGATGATATGACACAAAATAAAGGAAAAAGAAAATTCAAAATAAGGGAATGGGTTGATGCTTATCTGTGGTATTTGTATTTCCATATGATATAATAATATTAGGCATCCCCTTCTAGCTAGTAGTTGCTTATTACCTGATAATAATGTAGTTTCCTTATATTTTGCATAACGTAGGTTTATACCTAAAACTATTCGGAGACATCTACCATTTGGGCTTTGGTATTCCGAAAGTACATAGTTCATAACTTCTTAAGATGATCTTTGTAAGAAGTACCAAAACATCAGACGCCACAAAATGTTCACATCTTTTAGAGGTTGCATATGACATGTTTGTTACTAAAAGATGGGGATAGTTTAACCATAGAAGTAATTACATTTACAGTTATAGGGATGTATAGTTGATGAAAATTCAACATGATTAGGATTTGAGGTTATGATGGTATCAAAGCCATTTCCCTATTGTATGCCTATTCGTATAAACTGAAAAAAAAATAGACCTCTTTTTTATTTCAAACAAGAGCAACCAGCCAAGCTTGTTAATTTTAACCTTAATTAGGTGGTTCAAATTTTCTCTGATTGCTATCATATTCTCATGCCTCCTCTAAATTAATAACTCATAACTTGTTAGGGTGTTAACTTGTTTTCTCTTGCTTAATTGCATAAAATAAATTCTGAGATCTTTTATGAAACATTTGGTCTAATCTAAAGACAACTTATACTTATCATTGTAACATTATAACTAAAGAGATAATACAACATAGACTATGAAGTTTAATATTAGATAAGAATCGTTCCCTAAAAGATTCTTTTAATATTCTCTATAGGATCTAGTTGTTCCTCATAATGCATAGATATTTCTACTACCAAATGACAGATGAATCATTATTTAATGATTACTATTGATGTAATTCAATCATGAACATCCATCCCTCTATATAAGGCATAAGATGTGGAAGATAGCTCATTTAAAGTTGAGCTTGTTTTTGTGAGAAAGTTCCATTAAAAGGCTTTAATAAGTTTGTCATAATCTCTTAAGGTAAGACCATATTCCTTTCTTTTTCTCTTTCTAATATGGAGAGTAATATGGATGTTAATTAGGACTAGTTTAAGGAGTAAGGTTAGCTCTAGTAAATATATCAATGCAGGATCAACTTACTCCAACCTTAGAAATAACAATCTTGTATCCTTTAAACCTGTCAAGACCATACCACCTTCTATTGTAACAACTTGGCCTCCTTTTAAAGTACCACACAAGCCTAGCTTAGCCAAATAAGAAAAGACGCTTCGTCTTCAAAATTATTTATTGTACTTCATAACTAGCTACTATTATCACAATTTTCAAGTGTGAAACAATAAGCTACGAAAGGTTGAGTTCAAGAAGATGAGTGAAAAGTTCTATCATATCCAAAGGATGATGAGTGTAATTTCTATCCTACACCTAACAAGATGTGAAATTAATATGATTCTTTTAAGTGTGGGTTTTGCTTCCCCATCCACATTATAATCTTTTAGATCCTTGACGTTGTAAGTGCAAGTCCTAACTAACTACATTTGCAGGTGGGTCTCAATTGTTAACAATTTTTAAGGGTTGCATGACTAAAAGAAGAAATTTATCTTTCTACTGAATAAGAAAATTTTTTGGAGTTGTAAAGTCATTTGGAGGGGTTTAACTAATATATTCTATTGATTGGGATAGAGACAACACAATCTTTATTAATCTAACCTAATCTTCTACGTCAACAAATTCTCTTTTGTAAACACAACCTTGATCTTGATAAAGGATTCTTGTGGAGAAGAGCATTCCTATAGGTCCTCTCTTTGTTCTTCTTAGATTTTTAAATAGCATATTGCCAATTATGTTGTTTTTGTGATAGTCATGAATATAAATAAGATGACTGTAAAGAAAAAGTCAACCAAGGAGAAATGTCTAATTCCGGATGATACATTGATAATTGTCTATCTAATTCTCTAAAACGCAGCACTTGTAACTTCTATATGGATGGCTCTGAACTGCATCTCATAATATCTCAATTAAGAAATTATAGTGTTGAAAGTAAGGGGTTAGAATTATTGCACACAGTCCTTGGTACAAGCTTTTTATTTAGGATTTTAATAATAATTGCAAGTGTCATTGTACATACTCATGTACGAACTCAAAGTAGTTTGATAGCTATATTGAAGTCTAAAGCAAATTCCATACGGTCGTAAGACATCCACACAAATTCCATTTCTTAATTAAACTCCACACAGCAGTAGGTAAGACATCCACACAGCACATTTTAGAAATTATGAAACCATTACATAAAACCCAGTACAAAACAAAAACTACTCACTGAAAACGCAGACGCAGAAGGAAGAAGGGAACCGCAGCTCTAGTAAATATATCAATGTAGGATCAACTTACTCCAACCTTAGAAATAACAATCTTGTATCCTTTAAACCTGTCAAGACCATACCACCTTCTATTG
>JANZLX010000008.1:30337785-30352815 GCA_025531955.1 Erythroxylum orinocense | reverse complement strand
AATTAAATGAAAAGAGATTAGAGAGTATGATGAGATAATATTGAATTGTTATGAAATGATGATGCATTAGAGGGAGTGATTTTGGGTCAATCATAAATTGAAAGTAAGGTAAGAGTAATGTAGAAACCATTGGAAATTTTAGATTAAGGGGTTATGATTCCAGGGGTTTCGCCGCGGCGAAACTACAAGGATCACAGCAGCGAACCTTCCCGAGAGAAATTCTCGCTTAATCTTAGAATTTTGTCGTGGTAAAGATATGAGGTCGTCATGGTGAACTTTTGCTGAAGGGTCTTAGTAGAAGTTCTTGTCCGTTTGCCACGGCGAAACATAGAGTTTGCCACGAAGAACCCGCTTTTTTCTTCCAAAGGATATTTGCTTCCAAATAAAGCGTTTTCGACAGTAAGACGCTTGCAGTTTTACATGAGTTCCAAGAGTTGGGCTTCGAACAATCGAGACCTAACAATTTTGGCATCCAAGCAAAATAGTTGGGCTCTGGAAATGGGGTCCAACAATTGTGATATTAGGTTTATGAAGATGAACCAATAATAGTTAAGGAGATTTCATTGGAATACGTTCACGTTTTATGGTTCTGGGGTTGGGCTCCGAAAATGGGTCCAACATTGGTCCTCGGTAACACTACCATAAAATCTATCAAAATTTTCTCCTACTTCCATGAAGGAATGACTAAGGATCCTAATTTTCCCGTCAGGGCCTGATGCTCTGCATTAACCTACTAACAGATCAAACACATTGGCATAAACTTTGCTACATCTTTCTTCATTGTTGGCTGCCAGTAATAAGGTCTTAAGTTCCAATACATTTTTGTAGTACCTGAATGCATCACATATGGTGCATTGAGAGCTTCCTTTAAAATCTCCTCTCGTAATCCATTTACATCTAGTACACAAACTTGCCTCCCATTCACCAATGCTCCGTCTACTCTTACTAAAAAGTTAGTCCCCCTATTTTGTTGCCTCTCTGATCTTATCTACCAAATATAGTTAGACCTGTAACGTTGCCAATAAACGACTCAAATAATCAATCTCTAATTTCACATTTAATGCCCTCAACTTCACCAATGGCATCATATTGTGTCCACTTAAACTAGCTATTATGCTAGAGCTTTCCCTACTTAAAACGTCTACTACTATATTAGCCTTCTCCGGATGGTAATCAATAGTACAATTATAATCCTTTAGCAACTCAATCTATCTTCCCTACCTTAAGTTTAACTCCCTCTGAGTTAATATATATTTAAGGCTCTTGTGATCTATAAGAATTCATAATGTTTCCCCATATAAATAATTTCTCCAAATTCAAAGAGCATGTACAATCACTACTAACTCTAGATCATGGGTGGGATAATTCAACTCTTGTGATCTCAATTAACGAAAGGCATAAGCTATCACTTTTCTATTGTTACATTAGTACACACCCCAAACCTATCCTCAAAGCATCAGTATATACCTCAAAACCTCCACCACCTAATGGTAACACCAAAATTGGGTTGGAAGTTAAACTCCGCTTAAGCTCCTCAAAACTCTCCTGACATTGATCGGTCCACTCAAACTGAGAACTTTTCTTTAAGAGTTTGGTTAATGGGCTGGTTATTATCGAAAATCCCTCTATAAATCTCCGATAATACCTAGAAAGTCCTAGAAAACTCCTTATCTTTGATATATTTCTAGGTGGTTCCTACTTTATAATTGCCTTTAGCTTAGTAGGATTAGGCATCACTCCCTCTCGAGACACCACATATCCAAGAAAAACTACTCACTCCATCCAAAACTCACACTTACTCAACTTCACATACAACTGTCTCTCTCTCATAATCTGTAACACAATCCTCAAATGTTGCTTATGCTCCTCTTTACTCCTCGAATACACCAATATATCATCAATGAACATTATCACAAACTAATCTAGATACTCCTAAAAATTCATGTTCACCAATGCCATGAATGTAGCTAGAGCATTAATCAACCCGAAAGGCATCACTAGGAACTCATAATGGCCATACCGAGTATGAAAAGTTTTCTTGGGAATACTTGACTCAGCTATCCTCAACTGTCAGTATCCCGATCTCAAGTCAATCTTGAAAAATATAATGACTTCCCTTAACTGATCCAAAAGATCACCTATCCTCGATAATGGATACTAATTCTTCACGATCACCCTGTTTAATTTTTAGTAATCCATGCATAGTCTCATACTGCCATCCTTTTTCTTCACAAACAACACTAGAGCTCCCCATGGTGATGTGCTCGATCTAATAAAACCCTTTTCAAACAACTCCTCTAACTGTCTTTTCAATTCATTTAACTCAATAGTAGCCATCCTGTAAGGTGAAATGGAAATCGACGCCACTCTAGGAAAAGTCTCAATGGTGAAATCTATCTTTTGTTAAGGTGGTAAACCTAGTAAATCATCTAAGAATACGTACAAAAATTCCCTTACCACAGGAATATCCTCTAATCCTGGACTCATCTCCCTCGTATCTATAATATGAGCCAGATATGCCTCACATCCATCCAATATCAACCGTCTAGCAATCACAGTTGAGATCACACATGCTCGAACCACTTTGCGATCCCCTACAAATATCACTTTCAAGTTACCCTAAGACTTTATCATCACCTCCTTTGTATAACAATCTATTATAGCTCGATGTTGTGCCAACTAATCCATCCCGAGAATCACATCAAAATCCCTTAAATCCATCACTATTAAGTCAGCTGGTAGTTCCACTCCACCAATCCTCACTGGCATTCCCCTCCTTACACTATTTACTACCTCATTATCTCATACTAATAATGATACCCTTAGGTCATATCCTAAAAGACTAACCTGCCCCGGAACTTTAGAGGTAAACTCTAAAGAAATGTAAGAGTGTGTAGATCCTGGGTCTACTAACACATAAGCGTTAATATTAAATAATGAAATCATACCGGAAATATCATCATTGGTTGCAGGTGCCTCCTCCCTCGCCATGTAGTATATCCTTGCTTGAATTTGACTCTGAGTCGAAGATGTCCCACCAGTACCCATACATATTGTTAATCCACATCCAACTCCTCTACCACTACCTCTACTACCAGTTCTGCTGGAACCTCTGCCCGAACCAAAGACACCACTCTAACCCTGTACTATGTCCTCTGCCCTCACTCCTAAACTCCTCCCCACTGTCAGACAACTCCTCTGTAAGTGCCCCCACACTCCACAAATATAACATCCCTGACTGATCCCAGTAGGCCCCCAACATGGTCCTCTGTCAAATCTCCCACAGGTGGCACAACTTGGATATCCTCCAACTCCTCTATCAAAAGATCCTTTGAACCTCTGACTAGCCCCTATGTTGGATCCAACTAATGGTGCATTGGCAGTGCTCTGCCATCTTGAATCCCTACTAGTTCCTCCCTCAGACTGATAGAAACTACCACGCCTGCTAGATGTGACATCGGCTCTCCTAGATCTCCCAGTCCCTATTGACCATGAATGAGTAACTCATTTCTTAATGAGTAACTCATTTCTTAACAAACCAGCTCCCCTCTTAATAGACCGACTCCAACTTTCATGATGACTCTCCAATCGCCTTTTTAACTCTCTTCTCCTTTTACCTTGTTCTATTACATCCTCCACTCTAAGTGTAGTCTCTAGTAACTTCTTGAATTCAGAAGTTGCAGCTCCCAATCCTAAACGAATATCTGTCCTCAAACCCTGCTCAAATTTGCAACTTCTGTCTTCTAGATATGCCACAGCCTCCAATGCATACTTAGACAAGGTTGCAAAGTGAGCCTCATAATCTGCCATTGACATCTCTTCTGTCTGAACCAAACTTATAAACTCCATATTCTTTCGATCCCGATATATCTGTGGAGTGTATTTATCTCTAAACTCTCTCTGGAACTCCTACCAAGTCATCTTTTGGGTCTCATAGGATTTCTTCACTAATTTCCACCAAGTCAGTGCATTGCCTTGGAATATGGAAACAATGTACTACAACCTTCTTTCTGATGTACACTTCAGATGATCTAAAATTATCTCTGTTTGCTCCCACCATGCCTCAACCTCCTCAGGATCTATAGCACCTCAAAACTCTGTTGTACCCATCTTATGGATCCACTCATAGTTTCAATCCACCCCAAAATCACCTCGGACTGAAACTACAGTAATAGCCTACTACATCATCTGAAAAAACTACATCATTTGTGGTGACATTGGCACCTGTCCTCCTACCCTATTTGGTTGGGCATCCCCCTGGTTCAGCATATCCAAAGCACGGATCAAACTCCCCCAATACCCCAGGTGACTCGGGGCTAGTATTATCCTTTCTTGAAGCCATCCTAAAAGAGATAAGAACACATCATTAGTTTTTTTTAAAAAAAACTCAATATGTCCCTAGAAACATAAACCTGCTCTGATGCCACTTAATGTGACACTCCTAAAATTCTTAAACCATAATTAACCAAATAATTCCCAAAACATATCATTAATATTCAAATTCCTAATTAATTCCAAAAGAGAGGATTGTTTGCCAGATAAAAAATATTCTACATAACACAACTACCAAAAATCACATTTTTTTAAAAAAAGTATACATTCCAAAAGATTTACACAAGTAATCTATTGACCCCACCTAAACTCCACTTGGTCCGTTTCGTACTCTGGGGTTATTAGTAATCACTCAATCTCCTAGAAAAATAAAATGGCAAGGTATGAGCTGCCAACTCAATAAGGGTAACCGACCTTACTCTTAAAACCAAGTAACTCAATAATTAATTATAACACTAGTTAATCGATTAAATCAAACATATAATACGTATATACATAACAGTCATCAATATAATCCAAACGGTTAACAAACATCTTAAAACTCTTGCCAAATTATGATTAACACAAATATTAATTTTAACTATCATTTATGCTTTATTCCAATATTTAACTTAATTGCCTAGGTCCAACTTAACTTAGTAGGCATACATCTAACGATCTTCCGGCTTATATCAACATAATCTCTCATCAGTGGAAACGTAATTAAATATATAAATATCAGTACAAGGTACCTCAAATTCTCAATCTTCACCTTGGTACTTCTCCAGTTCCTACTCATCGACATAAGATATCCTGGTACCTAGTCATCGACACAAGACATCTCTAGGACTCAGGATGCCCCGGCATATGCTCCACGGAGAGATTCCTACCCACCACTTATATCAACTCATTATATCCATCTAAGACCATCAAATGTAGCCTATTCTAGGCAAGTTATTGATTCTCGATTTTCACCCATTATTCACAAATTATTATCCGCCATTCTCTATTTAATTAACACATTTCTCGTTAATTTAATAAATAATACACCTCAGAAAACATAACAAAAATAACAATGAAATACCTTATACTAAGTTAATTATTTGATAATTAAAGTAAATATAATTCATGTATATAAGTATTAATTATTAATTAAATTAATGATTAATTCAAAATAAATTTTATTAATAACAAAACAGTACTTAATTTTAAAAGTAAAGTCTAAAGTTATCCTTACCTAAATTTCAGACTTAACTAATTGAAAATCCCAATTTCTCTTTAATCGGACTTTCGAACCTAGAATTTACAAAATTTTATTAAACTAATTTACCAAAAATTTCTTACCCAATTACACTAATAATCCAACATTATTCTCACTTCTAATTTATTCTTTATTATAAAAATAATATCCTTACTAACCTAACCCCCGTAATAACTAAAATACTCATAACTAATTAAAATTCCATTTTACCCTCTCCATTTCAATTAATGCCAAAAATGCACTTCTGACAACAAAATTTCATATTTACCCTTAATTTTCTGCATTTCTCATCCTGCCCTTATATGCAACTTAAATTACAGATTTACCCTTAATTTTCTGCACTTCCCATTCTAGCCCTACATGCAACTTAAATTCTATGTTCACTCTTAATTTTCTATACTTCTCATTCTGCCCCCTACATGTAACTTAAATTTTCAAAACAATGTCATTATTTTCTCGCTCCATCTTCTTCTCCCTTTTTCTTCTTTTATAATTTTCCAGCACATTTTCTTCCTTTTTATCTCTTCATGCAACTTCCAAAAATTATTCCAAATAACCAGAACATGCAATTCAACTATAAACTAGTGTAAGATTATCAAAAATTACAAATAAAATGACATAATAGTTGCTGAAATTTTTACCTAAGTATAAGGCACTACGGGGTTGTCAATCTCTACAACTTCTTTCAATTTTTCTCCAAAACAAATAAAATAAGAAAACTTATAAAGAAAGAGTTACATGTAAATGAAAGAGTGTGTTTTTAAACGCACTTACTAGCTGGCTCTGTTTTGGAAACCTAACCGGACCGGCCGGTCCAACCGGTTCAACCGGTGACCGGTCGGCTATCCGGTCCGGTTCAACCTAAAAAATTAGTTTTTAAATGACCCAGTCTGAATCGGTCAATTGATTGGTCTAACCGGTCCGGTCTGACCTATCTGACAATTAATTTTTTATTTTTTTTATTTTTTGGTATTTTTTTTTAAAATATTTTTAATATTATATATAATTAAATTTAATTATTGCATAATGATGACGTCACACCGGTTCGACCGGTGGTTGAATCGGTCGAATCGATCAAATTGGTGATCAATAAAACTTCCGATTCGATGATTAATCTGAATTCCAAAACACTGCTAGCTGAAAATGAAGAAAAAAGATGAGAAGATATCGAACTTTCGTGGATTTTTAGTGCATATTACTAGCGGATTGCTTACTTATACTCTGATCTTTTTAGTGGCTTAATGGGTTGGGCTGTGAGTTTGGTTTTAATTTGGTTTTGTGGGATTTACATAGATTGGATCAATTTTGAAAATGTGGAATTGTGTGTCATCCTGTCAATGTCCCAGTAAAAATGTATATCAATGTAGCTAGTCCACCCAGCCCTTCTTAATAATAATATTATATTCATGTGACAAGTTAGGAACCTTTTTTTTGTCAGTTTTTTCTTTGTTAAGACAACAAACAAACCCTTTGAGGCTTTGCTTGCAAAGGCGTAATTTCTTCCCATAGCAATTTGGTGTTGGTCATCTATAATTCAACACACAAGACATGCCTCCCTGTTCCTAGATCTCTCTCTTTGTCTCTGCTGCGGTGTGGTAAGACTAAGGTAAAATGATAAAGCTATGGAAATGGTACCAACAGTGTCTATTATCGCATCCCGTGAAGACCCAAGTCATCAGCTCTGGAATACTTTGGGGCTGTGGTGATATTGGTGCTCAATACATCACTCACTCAACAGCGATTAAACGTCTCAATAAACCTGTAAGTTCCTTTTATTTGTTGCTACCAATGGCTTGCTAATCTTGTGTTTTTGGGTTGGGTTTCCTTTGGTTTCGTGTTAGTTCTTCTTCTTGAGAACTGGGCGCGCGTTGGAACTGTTTGATAATATTTGGCTACCGTTTGATGCCCCCTTTCTACCTTTTTCTCGCTCATTTCTGCGTCGCATCGCCAACTGGATTCACATGATTGAGTGCTTCAGTTTGATCATTGACTTAAATTCTCGAGTTGTTTTCGATGAATAATTCTCAAGAGATTCCTCCTTATGTGGAATCTTTAGCTATTCCTTTTTGACGCCTCTGGGGATTCTGGGTACGATTCGATGACAATACTTATCATTGATAGATTCATAACCGCCGAATACATTATCTCATAATATTAGAACTGCCTTGT
This sequence comes from Erythroxylum orinocense, assembly GCA_025531955.1. Lineage (NCBI taxonomy): Eukaryota > Viridiplantae > Streptophyta > Magnoliopsida > Malpighiales > Erythroxylaceae > Erythroxylum > Erythroxylum orinocense. Next base: position 30,345,074 of record JANZLX010000008.1, on the reverse strand, counting down.
TTTTAGGCTCTATTCGATGCCCCTATTTTTACTGTTGATTATAGTTTCTATATCCGCAAAGGCGCAAACAACGCAACAAAACAACTTGGAAAATGAGATTCAACTATATAACTGGTCTTTAATGCCTTGCCATAGGCTGGCCCATAATGCTTCGTCAAACTGATAATTTAGGTATTCGTGGCCGTAGACGTGATAGTTTATGAAATTAATTTCCATGTGATATGATGACTCTGTTAATGGCAACTTTGGTCTACAAAACTTGGATACCTGTTCAGAAAGCAACGCATCCTGGTTTCGGTGGTTTCTGTTTGAATTATTCTAGGTGTTAATGTATCTTCTACTCCATAACTACTAAACTACTCGGAGAAAGCTCTCCTTCATGTGCGGCTTAGTCCTTTGACAGAAAAGTGAATTACTTACGTGTGATCATTACACATTTTGACCAATATGAGTATATAAAAAAACAAAGCTATGACTTGTGAACTTTAGAGTCCGATTTTGCAATATGGTAGCTAATAATTTAGGTTATGCTTAATAGGAATTCCAGTTGTGTTCTGTAATAATTAACTCTTGTTGCTAAATTGTTTTGATTATTGAAGTTGATGCTTTTGCAAATTTTACGTGACTTCATTGCCGTATTTTCCGGAACAAGAGTAATTAATTTTTACTGCACAAATAACTATAGAATTTTTGTGTTCATGTGGCAGGCTGTAGATACAAAATTCAAAGTTGATTGGAAACGTGCAGCTATCACTAGTATGTTTGGTTTTGGTTTCATTGGTCCAGTTGGCCATTTCTGGTTCGTTTTCTTTTATCTTGTTATCTTATTTTCAATTATTTGGGTTGAGTTTTATATTTTAGTGTACGGTTAAGAAGTTGATTTCTTATTAGCCCTTTTCTTTTCTCTTTGGTATTAGATTCTTAAGAAGTTGATTTCTTATTAGCCTTAACAATTATCTTCAAGGTATGACAATATGGATTAAAAGGGTAATATATGTGGGGTTCTAATACAGAGAAGTTGAGTTCAGACAAGATTTCTTTGAGACAAATTCTTCAAGCACGTCTAGTCATCCCAACTAGGTTTTGTAGGGGAAAAAAAAACAAAGAAATGCATGTAGGTGTAAGTTCTTCAAGCACATCTCGTCATCCCAACTAGATTTTGTAGAAAAAAGAAAAAGAAATGCTTGCAGGTGTAGGATGTTACAGTTACAGCTTTCATTAACTTGAAATTTATGAATGAAATTGGACTACTATAGATGTTCCTGAAGTGCATAAAGTTTGCAATAGTTTCATGTACTTGAAGGTATCACTTCATACTAATCGTACTAAAAGTTCTATATAGCCTTCAGTTTTCACATTTTGTATATACTTTTTGCTTCATCTTTTACTCTGTTCACTTCTTTCAGCATCTTAACCAATAATCAGGGAACATAAGTATGATTCTTAGTTCCATCTACTATGCCTAGTTGTTGTGCTTGGCAGGACATGGTGGCTTCCTATTGGCATGCCAAACAATCAGTTTTAGGTACCCAACGAACAAGTTTATTAATATTGAAGCATGAAATACTTCATAGTTGGACTGCCTGTTTTTTATAATATCTAATTGATCCATCCTATGGAATGGCAGCCAAACAATGAAGAAGTTATAGCTTAGATTTGAGGGATAAAACTAAATTTATTTTCAATACAATAACGTGCTTGGTGTGAAGCAGCTTTTGGCTATTACAAACTCTCTTGTATGGTTACTTATAAGCCGTTTTCTCTGGAAGGTATGAGGGCCTGGACAAGTTTATAAGGGTGAAGCTTAGACTACAACCAAAGTCAGCTCGATTCATTGCTGCAAAAGTTGCAGCTGATGGATTAATTTTCGGTCCATTTGATTTATTGGTGTTCTTCAGTTACATGGGATTTGCTACTGGAAACAATGTTGCTCAAGTGAAAGAAGGCCTGAAGAGGGATTTACTTCCGGCCTTGATCATGGAAGGTGGTGCGTGGCCGATACTGCAGGTAGCCAATTTTCGCTATGTGCCAGTGAGGTACCAACTTCTCTACGTCAACGTTTTCTGCTTGTTAGACAGTGCCTTCTTATCGTGGGTTGAGCAACAAAAGGATGCTCCATGGAAGCAGTGGTTAATGTCTTTTCTACCTTTGAAGGGAAAAGGCGGACAGACTGGGTTATAATATTTTCGTCTCTTCCCTGTGTTACCTCGTCGGCATCAAAATTTCAAGTTAGTGGCTAAGCATGGGTGTAACATTCAAAAATATTGCAAATAACTTTGAAATGCGGACAAGTTAGAAATTGAGCTCTCGACCAATTGCTTCTAATTGTCACTGCCAATCGTTTGCTCCATCAACCTTGGAGGTTTTGGTTAATGGTTTATAGCCAAGATTCCATATGTAGAGGATAACATATTGTGGCTGCTAAAGATTGAGTGGCGGCAGAAATGTGTTTCACCTGATGTATCAGGATCAAATCCTCTGTTCCACTTTTCCAATGCGACCCTGTGCTCATCAAATCTCATCCATCCATTTTCTCCTGTTTTACTTTCTCAATGCCACCTTGTGCCCGTCATGTTAATTGATGGATGGGATTTGATGGGCACAGGGTAGTATTGGGAAAGTAGAACAGCCACTGCGTGCCCATGTACCAATAGATTAAACTTATTTGACGCATTGATGCAATAAAAAATCTTGATATGTTGAATTTCAAACTATAAAATTAATTGAATTTAGCAGTCAAAAATCTATCGACTGCATGTTGGAAACTTCTCATTAAGGATTATAGACCTTCAAGGGTAATAAAGTATGGATAGTATTGGAAAGGCCTAGTAGCTGAGGGATAGAGCCAGATAACAACGTGAAGCTCTTGACGAAAATGGCTTTTCGTCCAGAAAGATGAAAACATTTCCTGGAACACAGGCTACATATTTATGTTGTATTACTACGTTAAAAAAAATATTTATAATTTTGAAATAACATGTATATAGTAATTAGTGAATAATCAAGGGTTATTTATATTCTCAATGACCATTGAATAACTTAATTAGTGTTCCATTATCTTTTCAACTAGCTTATTAGAAAAACTCTTTTCAAAAAAGCGCTACTGATATAAGCCCATCCAAACATGCACTTACATAGTTATTTTTCATGCTTCTAATCTTGTAAAGAGTTTGAGTTCGTTTCTAAAACCTATTGGAATACCAACAATTAAAAAACAGATGAGTCAAGGTTTTTAAAATCTAGTTGCATAACTTATAATTGTTGATACTGTGAATGTTGCTGCTAAGCCTATCCATAGTGTTGAGCCTTTGCTTAATCACTAGCTACGAGTTGAATAGATGTTTAGACAAATTTTTTCTAAACTAAACTAGCTTCCTCTATGGAACTGTCTAAATAGGGGTTTGGAAGATTTGCATATAAGTTTTGTTTGAGAAGGTATTAGAGCTGTGTCTTTTCTACATTATTTAATCCTCAAACTTTTGATTAGGTTTGTAAGTAGGGATTGTAGTTATAATTGAAGAGAAATCTCTATAGGTGTAGTCTCAGTAGCGAAGCCAGGAATTTATTTCTGGGGTGGCAATGTATATATATATATAGTTTTTTTTAATCCAATCCACCATGAGCAACGACATTCTTTTAGAGTGGGCAACCTCTATATACATATATATCTTCTTTTAAAAAAAATTGAGGGTGGGCACTTACAAGTGGCTTCGCTACTGTGTAGTCTCACTCTTCATCCAATACGATCACCTACACTTTGGTACACACTCTTCATCCAATATAATCACCTACACTTTGGTCTTAGACGAATTTGCAAATGAATTAGTTGACTCACTAAACCATATAAGCTTTTTAAGAACCTCTTAATTGATTTGAACAGATTCTACGGAAGAAAAAAGTGAAAACTCCAATGGATATGAAGATTGTTAAGCATTGCAATGATCAACTAAGTTTTACATGCATAAGAAAATATTCTAATGTTTTCTTTTTTTGTAAATTGAATCAAATGGGGCTTACAATCACTAAAGGAGATTCTTTTAGTTGAAATTAATATTTCCAAGCACTTGAATGGAAGCTATAGGTGTCTGAGTCTAGATAAGATAGAAAATTGGGTAACAATTTCCTTTAATTCTGCAAAAAGATATATATTGATCTCGCTATTATTAAGAGAGATCCCTGAGAGCCTATTGAACATATGTAGAGAATCTATCAAAATTTTAACTGATCTAGGGTCAACTTCATATAATAAAATAAGATCATCATCAAATTTTAGGATAAAAAGCTTTAGTTTCTTGTAGTTGTGATGGTACTTGAACCTTTTCACTTATTCAATATTGAATTCAATCAATCTAGTCAAAGTTTCAACATGTAACATAAACAAATAAGAGGATAATAGATCTCTCTGTCTTAATCCTTTGGCATTACTAAAAGCCAAAATAGGGGTCCCTATTTTCTAAAACAATATAAAATGAAGTAATGGTATATTGTTCCATCAATATAAGGAATTGATAAGGAAAGAAAAAACATGTTAGTGTGTTAACTAGGATCCTCCGATTGATAGAACCAAAAGTTTTATGGAATTTAATATTCATATAGCAATTTTTTAGAGATCTTTAACTTTTATAACCCTTGAATATTTCTTGTTCTAGCATCAAATTATCATATAAGCTCCTACCTCATATGAAAGTAAATCATGATTGAACAAATCCTTTTTATAACTATATTTTAGTTATTTCAATGAACTAGGGGCTTAATCATTGCATGATGATTACGTTAAAGGCTTATCACATATAGTTTATCATATTTAAGAGAAAGTTTGGTTTAAGTTTAAAGTAAACCTTCTTGATGCATAAAAATACTTTTAAAGAACTTTTGAAATAGTTTTGAATGAATTACTTTTCAAAAGAATGTTCTTTCAAATTTGGAAGAACTTGAAATTTTTATTTTAGGAGGTTTGATCAATTTAGATCTAGGTTGACTTATGCTAGGATTTTGAAGTGTTTGTGTATTCTATACATATAATAATAGAACAATGTAACATATTGGTCGACTAGTATCCTTGAAAGAGATATATTTTATTTACTAAGAGTTTGTACAAAAACATTGGTTGATATGATAAGGTTATATTATGCATGTTTATAAGGTCTAAATTAGTTTGTAATTTAGCACTTGTATAACATGATTTATTTGAATTATATTATGTTTCTCTTGTTTGCTTTAATTAAATCCTAGACTTGAGTGCATTATTCTCCATAATCATACGATATGAGAGAAACTAAATTCAATAGGAAGATAAAAAGATGGAAAAAAATTTATAGAAGGCATGGGAGATCACTTCAATCTTGAATATGTCTAAAGCTTGAGAAAATTGGTTGATATAATGATAGTAAATAACTGGCATTAATTTCATGTTGGTGTTAGGCCCTCATTTTACAATGGATGGGAAAAGTTTAAGAAATAGAAGTAAATTGGAGCCAGAGTGGTATTTGTGATTGATGTTGCACTCATAAATGCTTACACACGTAAAGTTCTAAAAGCCAAATGGTGTTATGTGGATGTTGGTTAGATGCCAAACTCATGCACAAATTATAAGGATACACAAAGAAACCTAATTTTGTTGACCTTATGACTCTATTTTAGGGTTAATTAAAGAGGACTTTTAGAGAGATCTTTAGGCAACACTTTTTTATTGTGTTAATTTTAAGCTTTCTTTATATCAAGGAGAGCTTTAAAGCAAGATTGGGAGAGGATTCATCTCAAATTGGATACAATTAGGGATACCATGTTCTATCTTTTATTCTTTATTTTTTTAATGAGAAGATTGTTTCGTTTTTTGTTTTGTTTTCATAATTTTTGGTAACTAAATCACTGACTAGATTTAGGGATATAGTTAATGTGAGATATTTTAATTATTAATACGTGATTCATTATTATTTTTTAATTTATTTTCTTTGATATTAATCATGGATTTATGACTAACCATCATATACTTAGTTTTAGGGATTGTTTGAAAGACCAAAAGGTTAAGTATAATCCCTGTACTAATACAATAATCATCTAGATATAAAGATAAATGTATCCTAGATAAAGGTGACAACTAATAGATTAATTATGCTTAGTGAGTTCGCTTAGGTGTTACATATCAAAGGGTGGTAATTTCATAATTAGATGTAACTGTGTACCTCAAGAGAGGACATAGTTACTTTAGGTTAATTTTTATTTCAACCTTAATAATCAAATTTGCATGATAATTTATCTTCTCATAAATGGATACAAATATCATGACATTTTATTATCATGATTAATTTTTGATTTAATTTTTCTTTTAAAATCCAAAGAATTGTATTAATAAGAAATAAGCCTAATTTTTTTAAAAAATGAATGGCATATTACGATAGAATAGATTTATTACAACGTGACAAAAATCACAAGAACTAGAAAATAGATGCCAACGTTTCGATTACTTAGTAATTAAAGAATCTTATTACATGTTAACTAATGAGTAAGCATTCCAAACATCAATATAGCATCAAACCAAAATACAATAACCCAAGGTAACATCTATACATCCTAATAGGCTTCAATTGGAATGATTATATAACCTTTTGTTATTTATTACTTTAATTGCAATCTTTTACTAGGATTAAAAGAATAGAGCATTTATAGTCATCATGGGATCGATAATCTATAATACTCTAGATTTGTAACTTGTTACAATCAATTTTATGCACTTACAAAAATGATCAATTAATTTTTCAATATTATGAGGGGCTATTTAATTACTATTTTGTTAATCTTAGCTTTATTTTAAGCTTATCTTCCTCCGTTATTCTAGGGTAGTTAATATGAGATAGAAGGTTTATAAGTGAAAACTTGGATGACATACTTCAATTTGAATCTAAAATCGAATAGACCTATAAAAAGAACAACACAAGAATGAGAAGAGAGATGGATGTAAATCATTTTAACATTTCTGTTGGAATGGAGCAACAACAGCCACAAAGGATTTGTGTGGGGAACATTCAAATGCTGATCATTATTACAAATCCCTCATGCATCAAGTTGCATCAAAGGGTAAGAAATTACAAGTTAAATTAAGTCTATCTCTACTTGTTATCGAAGTTTAGTGGATCACTTAAGGAAGATATCATCATATTCATCAAAGAATTTTAGGCCCTGTTTGTTTTCGATTTTTTTTGTCGTTTCTTGTTGCGGTTTTTATAGAAATTGAAACTTCCAAATAAATCACGTTTGGTTGTATTTGATTTATTTCGCTGTTTTAAAAAATA
>JANZLX010000008.1:30314236-30325632 GCA_025531955.1 Erythroxylum orinocense | reverse complement strand
AAATTAATTTAATTTTAAAAATTAATTTAAAAATTATTAATAAATATAATTTATATTATATATATTTCAAATAAATTTTGATTTAATAATTAAAAATATATAAAATAAATATTAGTTTATAAATAATAAATTTTAATTTATTCATTTTTAAAAATGTTTTTATTGATACTTTATTAATAAATATTATATAAAAGATTAAAATAAATTTAAATAAAATGAATTTTAAATTTTTTTTGAAAATTTTGCAACTTAGTTCCTATATTTTTCAAATTTGTCGGTACTGAACTGAACGGTAACAGATGAAATAGACCAGTATCGACCGGTATTATACCAGTACATAAGTACCTCTATTTCGTACCGTTTTTTCACCGATACGGTACGTACCGATTGATACATAACAAAATTCCAATCTTTGGAAAGATTAGTCAATTTAGATTTTTAAAACAAAGTCCTTGAGAATTGATGCTCGTATAAAAAAGAAGGGTTTGTGTCTCGACTAACATACTTGAAATCTAAACTACAGTTAATCTTTATTTATCTTTGATCTCTTAGGTTATGTTTAGTTAGGTGGTTATTAATGGAATGTAATATTATTTCACTGTTTGAGATGAAGGTTTATAATGAAATGGAATGAAATAAGATGGAAACGAAGAGTTTCACATTATATTTCATTTCATTTTAAACAGTAAAAATAAGTTACCTCCGATTTAGGAATTTAGAATGAAATGTAAAATGATAAACAACATTTTACTATACTACATTATAAACTCTTTCATCCCTCTCAAACAACAACTTTCTAATATTACATCCATTTATATTCCATCCCATTATAAATCATTTCATTCCATTAAAAGTCTTACATCTAACCAAACATAGCCTTATAGAATTTGTTATATAAATTACTTAACAGACATATAGGTTGAAAACTTATGATGCGGCTCTTTAAGACTCATCGGTAAAATACTCCATAAGCCTAGAAGTCATAGCGAGAAGATACAGTAACAATGGTATATATCTTGATAATGTTATTTCCCTATGCTTTTTGAAGAAGGGTTGTTGTACAATTGATGCAGGTGCATTTTTTACATAGGTTGTCGCACATTATTAATTTTTTTAATATGGTATAAATGATACAACTTTTACTTTTAAATATATAGTCCTCTATTTATTCTGTTACTTTTAAATATATAGTCCTCTATTTATTTTGATTAAACGTAGAAGATTCAAAGAAATTTAAGTTTGGAAATAAATGACCATTCTCCTTTATTAACAAGATTTATAATTGAGAAAGATATTTTATAAAATATTAATCAAAATAGGATTTATTATTATTACATGAAATTGTTTTCATCATACAAAATTAAAATGTTCCCTTATTTTAATCTTTTATAGTAATAAAACCTCATTTAAGTATTGAAAAGGTAAATATAAGTTTATTAATGTTCTTCATATGTATAAGAAAATTAGAACATATAACATATATTGCTACTTGAAAATTGAATATTAATTTAGTGGTTTGCACAAAAACGGGAAAAAAAATTAAAAAATTAAAATCAATATTAATAAATGTTTTAAAAAAGATTAAATTAATTTAACAAAATTAAATTAAAATTTACTTGAAGGAATATTTTATTAACTTTTATGCAAATAAGGAAAATTTAATTAATTAAAATGTTTAAGGTGAGATGTGAAGGTGAGCCTTGGAGTAATTAATAAGGTTACTTATTCATAATAAAAAGTCACAAATTTGAGTGATTGGAAATAACTTCTTTGTAAAATGCAATGAGAAGATTATGTACAATTGATGTTCTTGTGCATTGAGGTTGTTATTGTTTAAGGTGAGATATGGTAGGTGCTTAAATATTATAAGTTAAGAAGTTTATTAAGCAAAATATTAAATTTGACAAGTTAAGTGCATTTTACATTAAAATTCATAAATTTAATTGAACATTTATAAAATTTACATTAAAATTCTTAGTATAAATTTAATACTAAGAAGTCATTTTTCCATATAAAATCAACATTTTCTTATAGGACTTGTCTTTCATGTAATTGTCTATTTGGTTTTATAAATACCTCAGTCAAGCTCTAAATTGCACTAAATGATAATATTTTCCTTTTAGTTATCATTATATTCGTTATAATTCCAATTTGTAAACATTTTTTTATATGTTATAACTCTAAAAGATAAATCTTTAAAATTTTCTTTTACATTGATACACTCTCAATGAATATACACATGAGTAGAATTTCTTTAGCATGGTCCATCCCTCTCTGAGCATAAATAGGTGACAAAAAGATAAAACATGGCTTAATACATGATTGTGTTATACGAGAAATAGATATAATGTGATACCTGATCTAGATTATGGGTGTTTTAGTGCCTGTATTCTTTGCTGGAAACAAGATTGGAAAAACATTGAAGCATACAATAAAATGATGAAATATATTAAGTGCAAAACAAATGTAATTAGGCAATTCTAGACCATTTGATAATGCTTCTTAAATTAGGCATAACTTTCTTATCTGAACATTGATTGAGATGTTCAATATGCTATAAAAATCTTTATAAAATATTTAAAACTTTCATGGTTTGAATTTTGAGAGATAGTTTTAAACACAAATTTAGACACATATGTGTCTTAGACCATATTCATTATAGAAATGCCTATTTAAAGACATAAACCTTAGCTAAAAGAACATTTAGTAGTTTTATTTTAGTTTTAGGTTATGGTTAGCAACCCTTATAGATAGGGAGAGGTAGGGGTGTTCAAAAAAAGTCACAAACCTATAAACCGGACCTAAACTGCATGAACCGAACTTGTAAACAAGGTTAACCGAACCTGAACCGAACCTGAACCGCATGAACCTAACCTGTAAACAAGGTTATCTTATTGCTAATTTAGGAGATGGCAATGAATTTCTATCATTGAAAATCAAGTAGATCATTGGCATATAAACCACAAATCATACAAAAATATGGATGCAATTACTGCATAGTAGTTCAAATGAAAGCATTATTAACCTAAGCTAAGGAGCTAGAACAATATAAACATTATAATATGAATGATGTAGGAAGGATATAACGTCAATAGTTGTCAAGTTGGAAATTCCTTTTTAGGAAAAACTGAACAAGTTGACTACTTAGGGAATTACCATCGACAATAGAATAACCCTCGTAGCAATATCTACAATCTAAGATAAGAAAATGATTGTTTGTTTTCGTAAGTCAAAAATGTAGCTATAGTTAGCTATCTATAAACTTATTAAGCTAAACCAAAAATTATGAATGATTGAATAAGAAAATAAAAGAAATCAATATAAATATTAAAAAAAATATGATCAAGAATAAATCAATCTATGGATGAGCTAGAATTAGGTAAGAAATCCCTTAGGACTTTACCATATTAAACTTCACCTTGACTTAGTGAATAGTTCTAGTTTCTTGGACTAGCAAGAATTCTTAACTTAGATTATATTATTTCTCAAGATTTATGGCCCCTTATTCATAGGTTCATCAACTAAAATCCCTTTTAAATCAAGGCAACCTAACAACAAATTAATTTTCTTTATGAACTCTCTTAATAAATTTTACCTTAACCTAAGAAGATCTTGCGACTTTCTCTCAAATACCTATGCTTAACATTCTTTTTCTATGTCGTAATCTAGCCATACATAATGTCTCTAAAATCTTGATGAACGAATCAAATAATTGAGTCTTTCATTGTCACTTTGTCAATTCAATCAATTATAAAAACAACGATAAGAAAGCTAGGATTTTATTAAATCAAAGATAAAATAAAAATATTACATCCTAGGTTTATCTCACCTAAATCCATATTCTATTTAGCACATAATTAATTAAGTAAAGAATAGCAATAAAGAAACAATAGAAAAAGAAAAGAAATATTTATTTTTGAATATTGAATCTTTAGGGGATCGTTTTGGAATCTTGTTCTATCTTCAATGAATGACTTTATCTCGATCAATAACTAATGTAAAACAACTACCTGTTGACTTTCCACTACTTTCCTACTATTTCTTAGCCAAAAGGGTCTCTTTTATACCTTATTTTTCTTTAAATATGAAACCTTAGTCTTTTAATGAGCTACACAAATTTAATATGGGTTCGTTTCACTAGTCATTGTTTCACTTATCATTCTCTAAAAATCTTCAACGTTAATATAGGACCTACACTGTGCAAGGTTTCATGTTCTTTATCTATGAGTAAGATCAGGGTAAGTAAGGATGTGAAGGAGAAACGAAATTGACCATCTTTTAACATGGCCTCAACATGGTATCATATGAGTTCTATGTTCAATGGTCCTCTAAATCTTCCAAATTTACTTTAAGTCAAACAAATTATTCTCCAATTATGCTTATTTTTCTTATATGGTACAAATAACACCTAAAATGAAAATACTTCTTAAAATATATACCATTTCCTCTAAATTCATACAATATACAAGAAATTTGTTATATAAATAGTGATAAAAGTAATGTATAACTAGCATACATCGAACTCTCCCACACTTAAATAGTTGCTTTTCCTTAAACAAACTAATTCCATCATTCAAACTAAAATAGAAGATAATCTTGGAAAAGTCTTTAAAAAAATCAAACATAACCTTAAAGATTCTCAATTACTCATACAGTCGTATGGGTCATAAAAATGCTATGCAACTAACTACTTGCATTAATTCATAAGTTGATTAAATTCACTTTATAGTTCTTCAAAATTCAATATGCATCACAAAATTCAATTATGAGCACAAAATGAACACAAACAAGATAAAACACTTCAAATTTTAAAAATATCCACACCCCTTATTAATAAAAAAGCTAAAGCATTAGGAGTTTGTTTAAAAAAATTACCTAACCTCTTTGCTTGAGAGTAAACACCGTATTTTGAATATTCTTGATTACTCAATTAGGTTACTATCTAAAATGGATACTAGGACCATTTTTTAACTTCAACATTTTTATTAGTACAAAACTAGTGGAGTGAAATTATGCTCTTTTACTATTTTTGACAATAAAAATGCTTAAACAAAGTATTAAGTACTTGATACATATGCATTTTACACAAAGGATATCATAATGCTCATCGAGTATTCTCCAAATGAATAAAACAAATTGAACTCATTTATTCACTAACAATCATAACTAGTCATATGTTCATTCCAAAACAATCAAATTCATAATAAATTGTCTCCCATAGTATCCTTGAAAGAATTTTTTTTAATAATTTCTTCCTATTGAGAAAATTATGATAAAATTGATAAACTTTTTTTTCTAAAAAAGAAAGAATAAAATGCATTTATAGGAAAAAAAATAGTTAAGGGCTTACAACAGGTCTAAAGGGATACCCTTTAAAAACATGAAATATTATATACTAATTAGCTAAGCAAACAAAAAGTAATCAAGAGACAAAGACTACAGAATGTTGTTTTCGGTGGGAATGCTACGTTGTGCCACAAGTTCTTTGATGTTGTCTCCAATTTTAGAGATAAGATTGCCTATAGGCTTAGACTTAGATTCAAAACATATGACATTTCTCTATTTCCATATATATTGGACATATATGCTAATAAATACTGTGTGGACGAGATCTTAGTAGCTGTCTGAGTTGCTAAGCAATGTACAACAATAGAGAAATTGTGTTATTGGATAAGGCAATCGTAATGCATGAGAACAACTCTCCATACCCGATTAGTCATCACAAAAAAATCTCCAGATTCTTCCTGGAGGAGTTGACAGAATGGGCATCGAGGATTGATGCTTAAATAGTTGATCTAATCAACCATATTCAACCAGTTTTGTACAGTGAGTCATAATAAAAAGGATGTTCTCGATAAGATCATTTTATGCCAAAAGATTCCATACCAAAGCACCTATGGTTTCCTCACCCTTTATAAGTCCTGAATGATTTTGTTTGATAATTCATGAGTTGGCATGTTATGCCAAAAGCATGTATCTTGAGAGAGAGACGAAGAGAAATGAGGTTGCAGACGTCTAAGGTTGTCTGGAAAATTCTAGCAGCCGATGTTGATGAAGGAGTCCATTATAGTATGGAGAGGAAAGGAGACAAAACCTCTAAGTAAATGTTGAAATTGGAGTAAGGGTCATTGACCTGTCCAATTATCAAACCATAGAGATATAAGCTTCTTATTGCCAATGGTACAAGATACTTATTCCTGAATAAAGTTCCTCAAATGAATTCACTGGTTCAAAAAATAGGAATTGCTATTAGTCTTACTAACTCCCCAGATACTTCTTCCTTTAAGGAAATAAGAATGAACCCAATGTATCCATAGCATTTGATTATCTTTGAGAATCCACCATAATCATTTCAAGATGAGGATATGATTAGTGAGTTTCATTAAAGGGATGTTTAACTGTCCTTTGGCCTTTTGGCACAACCTTTGGTTCCTATGTTAGCCCCCGAAATTTTTTCTTGATGAATAAGAATGATTTAATTAATTTTTGAGGTATTGTCAATGTTAGTAGGATTTATTTTTTGGATTGATGGAATTAAAGTATAAATGTAGTAAGAAGGTATAAGGGCATTTGTGGCATAACACTTAAGCCTTTAAGTTTTAAGGCATAAATAGAAGGGCATAAGGGTCATTTTACAATCTTTAAGAGTGTAACCTAGAAGAAGAAGTAATTTTTTTTTCTTATTTGAGAAGAGAGTGTTGTGGAAGAGAGGAAGAAGAAGAAGAAAAGAAAGAAAGAAGCTAGAGTTTTTGGAGATCTTGACGAATTTGAAGAAACTTTGAGGCTAAAACAAGCAAGTATAAGCTTGAACCCTTCTTGATTTGTTAGATGAAGTATATTTAGTGCTAGTTAGAAGTGAAAAGCAATGTTGATTGTGGGTAAGAAGTTGATGAATGGTTTGAGTAATGTTTTAATCTTTTAGGGTTTAATGTTCAAAGATATATTTTATTGTAATTGTTAGTGATATTGGGTTGAAATGAGTTTGGAAATGAAGTAGAAGAGGTGTTTTAAGGTTAAGATGGGTTATATTTGAAAGATGGGAAGTATAAAGATGAAGAATGTCGAAAAAGTTCTTCGGAATGAGTTTATGGAAACATTCGTTGCGGCGAACTTCTGTTTTTGCCGTGGCGAAATTTTTTTTTCCTACACAAACATGTTTTGGTATTTTGGGCATAACTTTTGTTGTAGATATCCAAATTAAGTGATTTTTGATTTTACATAAACTAGAGACATAGAGATACAAATTTTATGAGGAAATAAATTTGAATTCAATCTCTAAGAACCTTAATTGTTGGACGGAAGTTGAGTATAGAATATTGTTTCAACATAGGGATAGTCCCAACATGTTTGGGGTATAACTTCCATATTTCTGAACCAAATTGAATGCTTTTGGAGTCATTAGAAACTTAAGACGACGGGGAACATTTCCAAAGGAAAGTATTATTGAATTTCTTCTTTTACCTGATCATAACAAACATAGGAAACTTGACCTGAAAGTCTAGATTTTGAAAGGGTTATAGTTCAATTTTAGCACTTTTGATTATTGAAGCCTTGTTAATTTCCTTTGAATGTTGTTTGAATGAGAGCTTGGTTTGTTATAGGAAACCAAGCAGACCCGATCCAAGAGCAAGAGGAAAGACAACATTAAACTTGGATTATCAGACGAAATAGGTGGGTGATGTATTTACAGTTATTGTGTGATTGGACAAATTCTTACCTATGTGTGAATAAGTGTTTTATGCTATGCATTGAAAGATGCATAACATTTTGATTGAATATGTGATTAATAGTTTGGAAATGATTTGTTGAAAATTTATAATGATTATGATTTCGTTATGCCTTGATATCTGTCATGGCATTTTGTATAAATGAAAAGAAAGAAGAAAAAGCATGAAAGCATATCATTTTGATAAAATGATTATGAGCATGATTATATGCTTCTATTTGGGCGAGAGTGGAACCATTCTGTTCATCACGTGCACGTTGACAAGAGCCTTCTCCCGACTGCCCGTTTGTGGCATATGAGCTTCGAAAATGGACTCATTTTGATCATGGGGTAAACTTTGATTTCCTCATTCTGTTTCGTGAAACCCTCGAGCCGTTTGTTATGCATTGCATAATTGAACTGTTAAGTACGAAACATATTAAGTGTTATATGTTATGAGTTGTTTTGTGAATTGAGATAAATGTGGTGAATGTGTAAATTGCTTGAATAAAGTATGAGTGCTAGAATTGTTGGACATATATACATACATACATTTGAATTTGTGCTAATTATTGATGGCTATAAATATATTAGTCACTTAGCTGTGTAGCTCAACCTATTATTTTTCCCTCCTTAGTTGTGACTCAAGACGACAGTTGATCCTTGCAAGGCATCAAAAACTCCACAATAGTTAGAGATCTCTGTACTAAGTTAGTAACTATTTTTTGGATAGCTTATTAGGCATATCAACATTGAGCATCATTTTGTAATTGTATTAAGCTTTGATATGTATGATGTTTTGTAAGTAAAGTTTGTTCAAACTCTTTGGAATGGAAATGGTATGAAGAATTGAAGTTCCTTGTGTGTATAAGTATGTTTAGCTTGTGGTTTGAATGTTAGATGTCAGATTTCAGATTTTGAGGTTTTCACTGCGACGAACTCTGCTTTGTTGCCACACTGAGATTTATTATAATTGTAACACTTTCCACTTTTCTTTCACACCACCCTCACGCGACTGTCCTGAATGGTCACCTCGAGTTTAGTCTTGGGGTCGTGACCCGGGCCTAACATCCTTTGGTATCACAAATTGATAGTTGGGCTTTGGAAACGAGGTGCAACATCTTGTGGTATCAGAGCTTAGGCTTTTTCCTAAGCTTAGGATGCATAGTAGGATGAATTGTATGTTATGTGATTATTTGTTATATTGTGAATTGATTGATTGCATTAAATGACTCGCACGTCATGCAGATATATAGGAAATAAGATTGAAATGCAGCTAATCATTAGTATTTCCATTGAAGGAGTAAGATGCCACCTCATAAAAGGACACGAGGAGTTCTGCAAGGATCCGTTGCACTTGCCTCTCCACCAAGAGAGGAGAGTATTGATGAGTTTGTAGCCCCAGGAAATGCTGAGGCTTTTATAGGGCATGGTAGTGAGCCCTCTCGGTCCCCGATGTAGGAGTCACCTATTCCGCAGGAGCAAGTGCCTCCATTAGATCCGAGGATGTTTCAAGCCTTCGCTCAGGCATTTGTCCAGGTCATAGATCAGGTGCCATAGAATTCTGCTTCGGCCCCAGTAAAGAAGGGGAAACTGTTTGATAGGTTGAGGAAGTATGGAGCAGTGGAATTCTATGGGACCACTGATCCAGAGGAAGTTGAGATATGGTTGAGAATAATAGAACGAATATTGGAGCAGATGGATTGCGAGGATGATGAGAAGGTGGTATATGCTGCTAGCTTACTTCAGGGGGGATGCTTTGCACTGGTGGGAAAGTGTGCCAGGGTATCAAATGAAGTCATCAGTGTTGGGATGGAAAGACTTCTTAGCCACTTATAAGAAAAAGTACCTGTTTGAGGTTTATATTTAGCAGAAGCAGAGGGAGTTTCTGAGTCTCACCCGGAGGGAGATGACTGTGAGCGAGTATGAGCGTAGGTTTATACAGCTATCCTAGTATGCAACTGAGATGATGATAAGTGAGGTGCTAAGTGTTGTAGGTTTGAATCGGGTCTTGCATCTAGTCATTAGAGAGAAAGTGGTGGTGTAGAATTTTTGTGACTTTCAGCGGCTAGTTGAAGCGGCATTGAGGGTTGAAAACATAGAGAACATAAAGAGTGCCGTGAACAAAAAGAGAAAGGGGAGAGAACAGTAAGAGGGTAGATGGTACTTCTATGCCTGAGAAGAGTGCCAGGACTTTCCTTGTACAGTCTGAGGAGAGGAGCAGTGGTGCAAGTAGGCCTAGACCTATGAGGACTTCTTCTGTCTCTCATCAAGCCTCAACAGCGGGAGGCAGTAGAAGAGGAGAAGGGGATAAGTCTTTTATACCTAAGTGCGATCATTGTGGCAAGTTCCATGGAGGGAGATGTTACAAGCTAACTGGAGCTTGTTTCAAATGTGGAGAGAAGGGAAACATGGCCAGAGAGTGTCCTCAGTATGCAAGACAGCAGAGAAGTCAAATGCAAGTTTCCAAGAGATCTGAAACTGTGGGGCATAAGACTGTAATAGAAGCGGGCAGTTCTGCTGCAACTAAGAGGGTGAATCCTCAAGGAAGACAAAGGGGGCAAGCATTAGCTAGGGTGTTTGCAATGACATGGGAGGATGCAGAAACCACTCCTGAAGTTGTGACTGGTACGGTTAAATTATTTGCTGTTGATATTGTTATTTTGATTGATCCGAGTTCTACCCATTCATTTGTGTCATCAACTAGAACTGTGTGTGGTAGAAATATGAGCCCATTGGATATTCCGTTACTGGTTAGTATATTATTATTAGTCAAGTGTATAGAGAGTGTGAGATATGTATTGATGGGGAACTCTCGGTGGTGGACTTAATGCCACTAAAAATGGGAGGCTTTGATGTAATTTTAGGTATGGACATGTTAGAGAAGTACAATGCCCATCTGGATTGTAAGTAGAAGACAGTGGAGTTCGAATTGGATAGCAACATAAGAGTGGTGTTTATAGGGGACAGAAAAGCAAGCTCACCAAGAATTGTTTCGGCTCTAACAGTAGAAAAGATAATAAGGAAAGGATGTGGGGTATTTTTGGCCTATGTGGTAGACACAAAGGAAAATAGGGGAAAGCCAGAAGATATTCCTGTGGTCATGGAGCTCCCGAATGCTTTTCCCGAGGAATTACCAAGACTACTGCCATTTAGGGAAATTGAGTTTCCCATTGAGCTTCTTCCGGACACTACATCGATCTCAATTCCGCCTTACCGAGTGGCTCCAGCAGAATTGAAGGAGCTTAAGGAGCAATTGGAGGAGTTGTTAGAGAAAGGGTACATAAGGTCAAGCTCTTCGCCTTGGGGAGCTCCAGTCCTTTTTGTAAAGAAGAAAGATGGATCGTTGAGGATGTATGTGAATTACCGGAAGCTCAATTATGTCATTGTCAAGAATAGGTATCCGCTCCCATGCATAGATGATTTGTTTGATCAATGGCAAGGGGCAAAAGTCTTCTCCAAGATAGACTTAAGATCGGGTTATCACCAGTTGATAATAAAGGAGTCTGATGCATTAAAGACTGCTTTCAAAATAAGGTATGGGCATTTTGAATTTTTAATTATGCCCTTCGGATTGACGAATGCTCCTGCAGCCTTTATGAACTTAATGAATCGAGTCTTTAAGCCTTTCTTGGACCAATTTATCATTGTCTTTATTGATGATATATTGGTTTATTCCAAGAGTGATAAG